>PNEQ01109885.1:0-37879 GCA_003012365.1 Medauroidea extradentata
ATTTTATTCAGTATAGCTTATTTTGGCTATAAATCATCATTTTACAGACGCATGCATGAGCTTAAGTTACTGATGAAGATGATGTTTTTAGGAAATACAGTACAAGCTCTTTTGCTACCACCAGAGCCATCTACTGAGATCCACGAGCACTATAGGCAAGGACTCACGAACATACCCGAAGGAAGAAGGTTACAATTTTTAATTTACAGCGAATAATTTCGCACCGTCAGTAGCCCTAAAGTCACTAGCCCTAAAGCCAGTAGCCCTAAAGTCACTAGCCCTAACGTCAGTAGCCCTAAAGTCACTAGCCCTAAAGTCAGTAGCCCTAAAGTCACTAGCCCTAAAGTCAGTAGCCCTAAAGTCATTTGCCCTAAAGTCAGTAGCCCTAAAGTCACTAGCCCTAAAGTCAGTAGCCCTAAAGTCACTAGCCCTAAAATTATTTTAGGGCTAGTGACTTTAGGGCTAGTGATTTTAGGGCTACTGACGTGTACCCAAGGTAGTATTAAAACTCTGAACATCAACATTTACAATAGTATTTACCCAAAATATCGGAAACCAAACAACATAAAAAACAATATTTTCAGCATTGATTAATGCTGTTGGAACCTTCAAACAAACAGCAAAAACAACTAGATACCTTACAGCCTTATGAAAATAATATGGGTGGCTATCCTATAATTGCATACAACTATTTTACCGTCAATATATTCGAACATTTTATGATGGTTTATTGAGAAATGAGACCTGTGCAACTAAAATGTCCTCTTGTAGCAACTGTCTAGGACATACCTTCTATGCTTAAAACACATCTGCATATTCACGCAGACATACAGAGCCTAGAGCATAGGCAACCCTGCGAATTGTCTACAGCGTACAGACGATGGTGGGCATTCACTGTAAACAAGTACAATACTGTTAAAGTCGCAGATAAATTAGTTGCTACCATTCTGCGTACATGTCGTGGCAGTTGTAAATGAAAATGGTAGGTCCCAGACAGCCGAAACGTGTGCAAATGGCATTGTATGGGTTGTGCTGATAATAATCCAAACACGAATATCTTCGTAAGGTAATACTTGAAAAAGGAAAATAATAGCACAATATCAGTAACAATGTTGTTACACTAAAGTATGGCAACTTCAACCTCAACGGCGGTCTAACAGTCACTATGCTTGTCTCCCTACAAGGAGAAACGGTTTTGATTACCGCAGGGATCACGCCAATTCTCACGTTTGGGAATCGTGCCGGTACGATGACGTTGGCCGGTGGCTTTCATCATGGATTTACCATTTTCCTTATCCTCCATTCCCAGTGCAACACTATATTCACACCATGTCACCCCTCCTTGGCTCTCAAAATATTAAATGTTCCGAGCCATCCTAATCTCTTCATTCATTCTGGCAGTATTCCTACAAGAAATCCTTCATGCATGTTGCTCATTCTAAAGTCGTAAAAAGTCTTATACGTTTGTTGTTTTTTGTGGCTGTATATGCCTTTATTTCTTTACATGTTTAATTGTACACTTGTGCACAGTCCAGTGGTGTGCATAGCTATCACGTAAAACTTTGTTTTTTAAATGCATCTGACTCACAATCGCAACCCGCACAACTACTTCTGCATGTGTACTGCAAGTAGCCTACACGGCTCGACACTCTCTGTCTGTTACTCATGCATGCTACTTTTGTAAGGAGTTTGGCGAAAACTATTTATTTCGAAAAGACTAAGCTCTCTGAAATGTTTTTGTGTATTTAATTACACCTGTGTTACAAATGAAGTGAGTATCAAGACCTACGACGTGTTCAAAGGTGTAACATACCTGATTTATTGCTGCATCGTGTGGGGATCGTAACGTTTATGCAAATCAATTAATTTTAAAATACAGATTTTTGGGAGATAGCATGAGTTAGAGAAAACACATTGTTCCCGACTCTGAACTATTATTTTTCTTTTCCAAGTATTACCTCACGAACTTTTTCGTGTTTGGTTTATTATCAGCATGATGAACACAATACCATTTAAACATGTTTCAGCTGCCTGGGACATACCAATTTCGTCCACAACTGCTACGATACGCAGAATGCTTGCAACAAACTGATCTGCGACTTAAACAGTATTGTACTTGTTTACAGTGAATGTCCACCATCGTCTGTACGCTGTACACATTTCGCAGGGTTGCCTATGCTCTAGACTCTGTATGTCTGCGTGAATATGCAGATGTGTTTTAAGCATAGAAGGTATGTCCTAGACAGTTGCAACAAGAGGACCTTTTAGTTGCACAGGTCTCATTTCTCAATAAACCATCTTAAAATGTTCGAATATACTGACGGTAAACAGTTGTATGCAATTATAGGATAGCCGCCAATATTATTTTTATAAGGGTGGAAGGAACCAAGTTGTATTTTCTGGTACTTTGAAGTTTCCAACAGCATTAATCAATGCTGAAAGTACTGTTTTTTTTTTGTGTTATACAGTTATCGATATTTTGGGTAATTACGATATTACATTTTGATATTCAGGGTCTCATTCCTCCCTTAATACTAAGTTTAGGAAAAAATGCAAAGCATAATTACTGATTGTTTTTTCCCATAAGGAATCGCCTGCCGGAGTGTGTCGTTGTTTTTCTGTAACATCCTGTATGAACGTACAATAAAATGGGACACAACCTAGCGTATGAGTCAGCTATTCATGCCCCCCAATCACGTGCTCTTTTCTATACTGCACTAGATGATTCCCATTACTACGGATTTTTGCAAAGGAAATTTAAGTAGATATTTAATAAGATATTTACAAACTGTATATAATATTGAAGTAGATGACCTCCAGCATACACTGATAATAGAGAGATGGGAAGAGAGAAATTAAGAGAGAATGAGAGAGAAAGATAGAGAGAGCTGTGATAAACCTATCCAATTTTTTAACATGACGGCTATAGTTCACATAAGAATCAAATTTATATTTTTGTAATTAACACGTAATACCCATGAAAATGTGTGCCAAGTTTCATATTTATTAGAAAAAGTGATTTTGTGAAGAGTAACATTTACATAAAATTTTACAAGCCAACTGGACATAGAAAGTCATTGGAGATGTCTTGGGCTAACATAGTGTGGTTTCCTCTTTAATCGGTCATTTGAGAAACAACATATAAGTCACTTTTCTGCAAAAATGAGTTATGGGTATTATAATGTTCTACAGAGGTAAACACACGTTGTGCTATGGAAACCACATAAGTCAATCGTTATTTGTGTGAGCAGCAAGGCGCAGAATTGTGAGTTCACTTGAGAAACACCATATGTCACTTACTTATGTTCTTTCTCTAGTACCTATACTCATATCGCTGACTGGTGTTCTTTCTCTAAGGAACACATTGTTGCTTCCATAGACATGTGCCTCCATTTCTTGTCTTAGAACATGGATAACTAGAGATAGCTTGGTGCCTTTGTTGTGAAACCTGCATCTAGCGAATAGTAAAATATACGAAAACCGCTACTAAATAATTAATGTTGCGATATTCCTTTGTAAAGACCTGGAGAAATGAGATTTATTGACTATTGAATATTTTACAATTAATACACAACATATTTAGTTTTATTCATTCTTTAAATTACTGGGAAACGAAAATGCCAAGACAATGTAAACAGAACATGTAAACAAACTCTTATTTCACACAAAAATGAACGAGAATAGATGGATGCTGGTAACATGCGACAGCGAATCATTCTGCATATGCTTCTTTAAATGTGGGTGATATTTAAATACAATATGCTCACGGTTATAGAGTAATAATTATGAAACTTGTTACGCTCGGTGCCCATCAACAGCTGATTAGATCTAGGAATCACTCCACAGCTTGGAAAGGGATAGGCAATCAGCTCTGTAGTTATATATACTCTAAGTTTCTTGTGATACAATATTTGGTGCTCTATAGCACCTTCAAGATTGCCAACATGTGCAATACACCTGTTGAACTTCCAGTAACTAAGGCATACTCCAATAGTTCTCTCCCCATAAATGAAAAAAATGGCTGACCTACAAAAATGTCAACCAATTTTACCAGACGAAGAGGATATCCAGTTATTTTACAATGAGGTGTTTGCTTGGCCAACTATTCGTACAAACTCTTTTATAGAGCACGAGATGTTGCACAGAAAAAAAAAAACTGAAATTATTATTATACCAGAAGATCGTTACTTGCAAGACTTGCAAAGGGAAGTTTGCTTGAACAAACAACTGTTTTCAAGTGTGTTGTGGAACATTATGTATTAAATTATAGAAGGAAGTGTTATTTTCACATTTCGTAGCAATTCAAATTATGCAAATTGTTTATTGTGTGACATAATACGTAAACATATAAATAAAATTTTTATCAAAACATATATTGTATGAAAATACGCGATACAATACCCTATCATACTATCCTTTTATAATGCAATCGCCCATTAACTTGTGAAACAACATAAGTCAACATTTCTAAATTACTGCCGTTCGTACATTTAAACACGGAATCACATTTAATTGCATCTATCGCCTAAATAACGATACAGGATTTGTTGAATAATGCTTGCGATGATTTATAGGTCAATATGTATCAATTTAAAGCTTCGAATACAGCTGTTTACTTGTGAAACAACATAAATGTCAAATATTTGAAATGAGAATTGATCTTATATAACAACACAGAAACAACTTTCATTGCAACCATCATAAAAGTAATGTTATAAAGTATTTTCAGTACTTTTTTGCAAAATTTTTCAAAAGTAATTTTCAGAATTATAGTGTTTTTTTTTCACTTCCAGAAAAGTGAACATTTTTTACTTATGTTGTTTCTCAAATGACCGATTCTTCTACTAACGCGTTGAGAAAGCTCAGTCCGTCAGATATATCGACAGAATTTGGACATTCACACAATATTCCAACTTCATTGTGTAATAGTATTTTAATGATGGTTAACAAGCATTTAAAATATGTTACGGTTAGCAAAGTTAATTTTACAATTTTGAATTGCAAACAACATTTGTCTGCATAAAAAAGGGATATAAATTGACTATTATTTATCGTATTTTGTACACAGGACCATACATTTTGGCATCAAACTTTACTGTCGTATATAATCATACTCTTTCTGAAGTAGGACTGTGCTTACAGTATTATATAAAATAATTATAATAAATATTTAAACTATTACATATGCTTATTTATTTAAATGTATTATTTTTAACGAGTTTTTCAAGGTCCATAGCTTTTAATACAGTTGAACCTCAAAGCCAAAACTTTTACGGGAGTTATGTACCAAATAGTTGTTAAGTGTGTGATGTTTTTTTAAAAGATTTTTAAATAACTGTCCACTAGAAATATTTAGCAGAATATTAAACAAAAATTTAAAAATTAATTTTTCTAGTCTGTAGGATAAAAGTAGCTTAGAATAATTGGTGTGCGCACTAGATTGCTTTATCATAATCAATTCAATTAATATTTTGTATTCAAACACATAATGATATCATTCTGGAAAATAGTACGAATGTGAACATTTTTGCGATTGTGAGATAGAAGTTATACTTTAAAAGTTTGTATTGTTGAGAAATTTTTAAATGATGACATATAGTGTAACTGTGCATCAGTGGCTTCATCTACATATAAAGCAATCAAATCCTTATTTGTCATATTTTCTACCGAAGAAGTTCTACAAGCAAAGCAGCAGCCTGTATATTTTCTACAACAGTTGCCCACAATATTCTGTACTAAAACTCTTAATGTTATCATTGGCAAGCTAGCTGTTCTCTCTAACAGGTGATTTTAGATAAAGTTATCATTATGGCGACTACCTTGCCTAGAAAAAGGATTTAAAAGTAATGTTATTGTTATCTTTCACGTTAACGTTTGAGCACAGTGCAAAGTTAAACACTTTGATAGTTATATACGGTTCTTTGTTTATAATTAAACGTTGCAGGAATTTAAAATTTGCTTAGAGAAAATTTGAAGCTAGGGATTTTAGACAGCTAATATTATTCCAAAAAGCCTATATAAGCGCAGAGGGAATAAAATATAGACTGTGTACAAACCAAATATGCGGTTTTATTGTTCGTAACGTATTTTATAATTTTCATCTTTAAAATAGTCTTAAAAAATTATTTTATTATTTTATACTAATTTTGTAAATGTTGTTTTTAGGGGACTTAACCATATTTTGCAATAATGTTTTAAATCTGATAAATTTTAAGTATATTTTATCCATATCTAAGAGTTGGCGCATGGTCAGTTTATTCATAACAATATTTATGTGTTATTTTGCCTACGATCACGTGATATGTTTGCCCCTTTGCGCTGAAGACTATTATTAATCTATCTTTACTGTCTAACACCTCAGATTAACTTACTTAGCTTAGCTATGACAATGTAAGCGAGCACTTATGTAAAATTAGTCACGCGCTATGACAGAAAACCTGCTTGTTTAATAAAACCGGTGAAAAAAAAATTTATCATGACAATTATTAACTCAACACCGTCAATACATTATGTTAACAAGACACTGAATATTATTTTTAAAAATTGTGAGATGTCAATATTTTCTAGACTGCTTCATACGTATTGACAAAAAAGGTACGTGTGCCATAACCGGATCATAATAAATAATATTCTTTCCAAAAATACATGGAAAAATTTTCCTATCTTTCAACATCCATTTGAAATCAAATAACTGGAATAAATCTTTATCCACAGTGAAATATCAAATTAACTATTCAACAATAATGCCCAAAATGTTTTGCTACGCTATCAAGTCAAAACTTAGTTACTGCCTAAGTAAACTATTAAAATGAACTTTCTGTGATCACGCCATTACTACTACTGATTCGAAGGAAAAAAGTGGAAATATAACAATACAAGTATCTATCACACTTACAGAAAACAAAAACAATAAAAAAAATTAAACCCTAAATTTTAACTCTGTAGCAGTGACAAGCACTCATTGTAGGCGAAACAATTTTATAATTTCAGATAAATGTACTCATGTAATAGATATGACTTTAAGAAACACTTAAGCTTGTGTACATTTAATTGTGAATATTATATTATTTTCACTGTGTATCTTTTGTTTAAATGTTCGTATAGGTGTCTTAAAAATCATGCCAATTATTACCCATTTCTCTTCACTTAATTGTAATATATCTTGTTATTTAAAGTAACCTAATAATTAAAAAACGCTTAAAACTCAGAAAACATTTTTGCTAATAAATAGGGTTAAGCCAGGCTACATTGCCAGTGGCAGAGAAGGGTGGAGTGTTCCTACATGTTGCGAGATTATGCAGTAGATAGGGTAGAGAGAGCCAGTGTATAGAGTAGAGAGAGATGCCGGTATGGTGTTTGCAGGGAACGAGGACGGGTCAGTAGTACTGAACAATGACTCTGAACAACCTGGCTGGAGATCCAACCTACATGGAGACTACAAGAGTAGCCACGTGGAGCCTATATGTACACGTGACCTGCTCTGCTGGGCCTTTCAGGTCGCCCGAGGCATGGACTATCTCTCCTCTAGGAAGGTAAATAAATAAACTATTATTTGAACTACTTTCATAAAGGCACATCACTTCAATTCAACAACATCGTATGCAATGCCCATGAAAATGGTTCAGTTCATAACTCACATCCATTGCGATAGCACAGAGATCAAATACATTAATTATTATCAAGTGTGAGGGCAGCGCGTTAAATCTGTAAAGGTAGTCTAATTAATAAGGAGCCTAAAGACATCATATATTCCATAGGAGTTATATGAAATGAGGCTCTATATTAGAACAACAACAGAATGCAAGGACGGAGACAACAGACGCTTCCCTAGAAAACTCACCAGCCAATGGGGACGTCCACCACAATTCCTGTAAGCGAAAGGACTGAACAGACCCTGTCTGGAATGAATCCCGATTTGCTTTGGTGGAAGGCCAGTGATCATAAACTTCATTCCACACACCACCAGCGAAGGTAATACATCACATATACCATACACTGATCAGTGCTGTCACTAAGCTATAACTTTTCACTCCATTTGCAACTTTGTGAATGCCACTATTAACAAATACTCTAGACTTATCATCGATTGACTTCTGAAATAAAGGTTAAGTGTTTATCAATGCCATCCATCTCAGCACGCAACATCACTATTAAACATAGATGTAAACCACAAAAAACTCATAGTACGAGATAATAACTAACGGACCGGTAAATAACAATCTACAAATGAAACAATACAATGGTACACATTGTTAAGGGGTATGGCAAGGTAAGATGTCGAGCGAAAGACTGAAATACTCAATCGTCGAAAAAATCTAAGCTACTCATCATAATTCGAAGGGATTTTTTTGCCAAGTAGATATTATATTAGCAGATGTTTATTTATATAGCACTGGGCGGTAGAATGTTTTGGTTTCGAGTAAAAAATAAAAAACGTTATTTGGAAATATTAGAGAGTGAAACCACAAAAATCCATAAAAATGGAATACTGAAATGTTTTGTCATTTTTAGTACGATGATATATAGGACATAATATAAATATAATAATATAATAAACGTAAAATAATCCCTTATTTTTCTAAATAAATTTTTAATTTTTTACTCTAAAGCAAAGCATACTACCGCCCAGTGCTATGTATGTAAACGTCCGCTGATAGAATACCTGCTCGGCAAAAAAATCCCATATAACTATGACGAGTAGTTTAGATTTTATCGGTGATTGAGTATTTCAGCCGTTTGCTTGATATATTACCTTTCTATACCCAGCACTTTGGTTTAATTCCAGACAAATTCCTTCTTATAAATATACATATTAATGAAATAATATCATGTTATTCCTTAATTATGAAGTATTTTGCTTAGTAAGATATTGTATCGCTGAAACCACAACTATGAAATGAGTATTAACATAAAATGTAGCTATGCTATTTTTCCTACAAGAGCATACGAATACTCTTCACTGCAATCCTTACACTGTTTGAAAATTAAACAATATCACTGATTAATTTATTTAAAAAAATGTATCTGTTTTAATTTCAGTAACTTTCGAAATACGAGCATAAAACTGCGTTAATATAGCCATGATCCGTCCACTGTACTTAACGTATCCTAAAATATGACTCAACTCAGACGTGTTTTCTAGGTGATGCACGGAGACCTGGCTGCACGGAATATCTTGCTGGCAGATGACTACATAGTCAAGATCTGTGACTTTGGGCTGGCCAAGAACATGTACAAGTCTGACAACTACAAGAAGAATAGGGACGTACGTATTGTTTCTCATTAAAACCATCGTACGATTGAATGTTCTGTAACCAAAGTATTGTTTTCTGTTTCCTTAAGGTGTGGTGATATATAGCCACTTTGTAGAAATTGTAACTATTATGTATCCCCAGTTCACTACAGTTACAATGTTCTACTACGAAACTACATCAACTTTTCATATTCCAAATATTTATATATACTTTACCAAAATATCAATGTACAACTGGTAAAAATTTTACATAGATTATTTGTAAAATACCCCTTGGAAAAAATTACATAACTAACGCGATTTCGATTATTTCGGTAATTTTACAATGTTTGTATATCAATGTAAGGGAGTTTATTGCGATGTTTTTCTTACACATTTCGTGTTTACTACGAATCTTATAATTTGTTTTGCTATAATTGGCATATTTAACCTGCTCTACTCACTTGGGTTTTTGATCCAAAAGTTCTTGAGTGGCAATATCCAAATAGGCATGTTCGACCAAGTCCGCAGTCTATGAACTAACGCTGGCATGGTGCGTTTGTGCGTCATGATTCTATACAACACGTCGTCACTAGTTCACAATCTCAGGGGTTTTTAAAACAATAAATTCTTACAGCACTGAAACGTAGTGAGCCATGGTAAAATGGCGTCACTTTGCAAAATTTGAGGATAATTAATTTAACTTTTTAAACAACGTCTTATAATTGTTAAACTCACACCTACTTTAACACAAATAATTATGATACAAAGAAATTTATTAACAAAAAGAGAAATCGGTACAGTTAATGTTCTATTGCGCCACGTTGCCAGCGCTTTACAAATAATAACCTATCCGCTTTCATGACCCAGTCTCCTTCATGGCTGCGCAAGTCTACATAATGACCACGTCACTACACTACGTTCTTGGGCTTGATACTCGCTTCGCCAGTCAGTCTGCTGTTGGCAAAGTAACGGGAACGCGGCGTAATGGAATATTAACTGTTCCGATTTGTCCTTGTATGGTATTACTCCATTTGCTTGTATTATCATTGTTCGGGGTATGCGATAAACATCCTAGCCAGAATATTAAACACCTTCGCTGATCTTTAGATCGCTTTTAAATTATTATGTTCTTTGCATTAATACGTCTTGTGTCTAAGTGTTTACAGCTATAAAAGTACACGTTTTTAAAAAAAAAAAAATTACACGCTTATATTCAGTAATTATTATATTGTTAAATAAATAAACACATTGGGTTTATTTAATCTTGAACGATTGTAGACCGTCCACAAAGCAAAAACAATATATTTTAACAAAGTTAACACGTCGAGACAACAAAACTATTTAGATGCCTTATTGAGGGCACAAAAAGTGTTTTTTTTTTTTAATTATTAATTTGCAGCATGCCTTCTTCACAAACTACATTAACGTGTAGAATCAAGGCGGGAAGTTCAGTTACATAAATGTCAGTCACCAACTGTACAATACAGTGGTCTCAGCAAGGTTTAAATTTCTTAAGCCAGTAACAAGCAGTTCGTTACCTCATTAGGTACAGTGACATTATGGTGACATTTTCCTAACTGCTATCTTTACAGGTAGTTTTTTTACAAAATATCACGATGACAATCTTCCTGGAATTCGTCAATTTATCTTATCTTTCTGTCTTTGTCGTACTCCAAGTGAAAAAAATGCATTTTGTTCAGCATACGATTACCATAATTTAATTATAATTGGTCCACACAATTATATCAGCAAACACAAGTTAAAAGAAAAAAGGTCGGTTAGATATATGCATAATATTGAAAAATAAATAAATTTATCTCATTTATTAAGTAGGTTGTGCTACTCCCAGTTAAAATGATGAAGATGAATAGATTTTAAACTACCAAAACAAATGTAGTTTGTTCTTAAATAAAATAGCTACGTCAAACTGTTGATTGTTTCAACTTTAAACACATGCATATTAATTACTGACAAGCCTGCTTTATAGAAAAAGAATTACAATTTAACACACAAGACTCTCGCAGTTACCACTGTTAGAAAATACACAATGGTCTACATTAGAATGACAAAAAAGGTGTATTACCAAGCAAACAAAAATCATTTACACAAAAAAAACAATGCCAATGTCGATCGTACACGCCAATACAAACATGTCAGGGCGAAGTTGCATGTTGTTGACCCTCGATAAAACATACACTGTAGCAGATCTGTGCTGCCTGGCACTGAAAATATATTCCGACGGACTTTCTTCATGAATGCTAATTTAGGCCCTGCTACACTATCACTCTTCTGGAACTTTGTCATTGAAGGCAAGCTAAGATCCTTGTATTATTTAAACTGCCTTAATCTCTTTGTCCCACCGAGTAAGAAAAAGGAATTTTTTTAAAGAGCAAATACATCACTTGACATATTTTGGTTTTCTCTTCATAATAACCGACTCATTTTATTGATAAAAAGATTTGACAGTACTTACCATCACCAGTTGTTAAATTATCGGTATTATTATAGCATCAAGCGGTTATACCAATAGTTTTATTCAACACGTTATCTTCCAGCTGGCCCTACCTTCTCATATATTCAGATATATAGTTATTGTGAATACAGTAATCACCTTTTTGCCACTTTGCTATTTCCTATCCCCTCATACTATCACTTCACTCTACAACACACCCTCTGGTGAAATAACTTTACATACCTACCAACAGACTGGTCCTGTCATAAATTATTGTGGTTCTCATACGATCCGCCAGTCATTCTGTACCTTCACAACAACCACATTACACTTCTTGTAACATTTTTGTATTGTTCCCGGCCACGGCTGAGTATGCATGTCACAGTGGGCTAGTCGTCACTGATGCAAGCCAAGAAGGTTGACCGTGGCTCTCGAACTCGTACTAATCAGTTGTAAGAAACCTAAGTCAAGAAACTAGAGCTGTCCCTTATTTTAAACTCCCGCTTTTTATTATAAGAAACAATGCCTATTTATTTGAAAGGCAAATCTACGTTTGTAGAAATTTATTGATCGTTTAGTGTAAGGTTATGGACAATATTACATTTACATCTAACTCAGAATTACTCTGGGCAAGAAAAACGGAATTTGTGGAACTGCACAGGTTAGTAAGAGAGTTATGTAAACCTTTTATTTAGTAGAGTTTCCAGAAAAAAAAATCAACATTATTTCAACGACAGAAAACTACCACGAAGTGCTTCATTACACAATAGTTTAATTTATTCACTATTTAGGGCTGGTTTCACAAAACATATTTAAGCGATTTGATCTAGCTTAATCTGCACTTAATCTTGATTATACATGTTTTGTGTTTCACCAAGCAGTTAAACTCAATTGCCTCGTCTTAATCGAGATTAAATTTTAACTGCTCGATTTTGGCCGGGTGTCTCTAATCTCGCTTAAGTTCAAAATAAAATGGTGCGAGTACTCTATAATTTGGTATTTGAAGACAATACAGACGACGAAGACTTTATTCCTGTGTACCATCTTCTTCGGATTCGAGAAAGAAATAATTATTTTAATTGGTATGGTGATACATGCGTGTCAAAACAATCGGCCCATTTTCGTTAATTGAAACATACACTTTGAAAAAAAAAATTACAAAGGTTATCTTCATGTTTTTACAAATCTTTGTTAAAAGTTCGAAGTTTTTCTTTGTGAAATCATTAGTTTATAAAGTTACAAATGTAAACTTTGCAATACTACAAAGGAATTCTTTTTACCTATACACCGACAGTTCCTGCATATTTTTTTTTTAATTATGACAAGGCTATTATTTGTACGTAGTTGTACAAACTTTCGTAAATGTTGAAAAATTTTTCCGTGTAAAATTATTAGTTTATAATGTTACAAGGATTTTGTTTGCAAAAAAAAAAACTTTGAAAAAAATGTGCAATCTACAAAATCATAGGTTCGCCAAAAATTACTTATGCACAGATCAAAACCTCTGGAATAAAATGAATGTTTGTATTAATTGTGTGCTTTAAAATAAATAATTGTTACTGCACTGTACATTGAATGTATGCAAATATATCAAGCGGTCTAGGGGTGAAACGCGTAGATTTTACGCGCGGGGAGAGTGGTTCGGTACTCAGCATCTCCAGTTTTTTTTTTTTTTTTTTCAAAATAATTTCATGCAAACCTCCTTTATTAAAAATGTATTTGATAAATAAGTTCAGTGTTATTTATTAAGTACAATATGCATTTAAATTAAATCTTTTTCTTATTGGAATTACAACTACAAGACTATTCCTTGTAATTTTACAAAAAAATATACTTGGTATTTCATTACAAGGACAACTATTGTAGTTTTACAAGGACATCCTTTGGCAGCTGGGTTTCCAAAGATTTTTTTTGTAAATGTAAATTTTTTTACAATGTATGAGTTTCTGTTCCACGTCTGGTATTTTCAGGTTAATAAAAAATATACAGACGAGAAAATTATCAAACAATAATGTGCGTAGATAAACATTTGCCTTTACAGCACTAAAACAAAGTAAATTATATTTGCTGGACTTTCTCCCCCCGGTCTTTCTTTGTGGCTCTGTTCCAAAGTTACCCAGGGGTGCCTAGTCACCCTAGATAGTACGATGTAAAAACTCCTCCCTTCTGTCCAAGAACGTTGTAACAAAGTTTCCAAATAAAATAATTCTTATATACACATTCGGCAATCTCCGACAAGTGATCGGGTATTTCCGACACAATTAAGGCAACTCAGCTCACACAACCCATCGCGTAGCCAAGTTTAACTAATCTCTGGTAACTTAAACTCGCTCTGTTGTTAGTGGAACTCACATTTAACTAAAACTCAGGTTTAACACCTCACTGGGTTTTGTTAATCTTACTTTGTGGCAAAGTTAAACTTCGGTGGTGAAACCGGCCCTTAGTCGTTTAATATATACTGCTAACATAAAAACTAGGTAGTTTCGTTGGGCCTATGTTTAGCAGACTCGCTCAATCATCGTAACACTCGACTCGTGTCTTAAACTGTAAAGTAAACCAATTTACGTAGAAAAAATTATTACATTAGTCCATTATCTTCATCGCAAAAGCAACAAACACTTAACATATGCATATAGAAAGTGTTTTCATTACAACGCCTGAAAAATCAATATTACCAAATTCTGGTTACTTTCATTACCAACACACAGAATATATAGAGCTAACCTTACCAGTAGGCTTTCGGATTCGTTACCGGCCGCCAAATATTGATGGTAAAACACTTCGAAAGATTTGAGCGGAGGGTACCAAACTGACATATTTAGCCGGGGGTGATAAAACAGGCCTTGTAGACAAGACACAAACTTCATGAGCTGATTGATTCATATCAGCCGGTTTCGGTAGCGTAGTGGGTTAAGCGCCGGTCTACGGTGCGAAACGTCCTGCGTATAATGGCTCGGACATGTATGTCCATTCCCCTCGCTTCACACTCATCGGTTCTCGAGACCATGTTGTTAAAGTGCCGTAAAACCCTCTCAACTCACCTCACTGCGAAGAAAATAGTCAAGTGAGGCATTTCTTTCAATACACGCATGTTGTTCACTCTAGTAAACCCTCACTGTAGAGTCGTTCGTCGTTATACTGACCTACTATACGCACTTGTGATATCTGTATCAGAGTTAAAGTGGAGAAAATCGAGCTAATAAGTTTATTGTTGGCTGTACTATATCGCAATGTTTAAATTTATATTCCACTTGATCTTTATACTGATTTTTTTGGTTTAGAATTATTTTCCAAGATAAAAAAATTTGAGGACTGAATTTTACTATGTTTAAAGCTGTTGCAAATATATATTTGTAAGAATTTGTTTGTGTTTACTAAGGGATTCTATTGCATTTACTCTTTACTAGGACAAATCACTGTATCTGTGTAGATGCCATAAAACTACGTAATAAATTGCATATACTGTAAATCTGCTTAGTGAAATGAAAGATTAATTGTAACAATTTTTCCCTAAGCCGAATCATTATATTGCCTCAAATACTATAGCACTACTAAGAAAAACTTTTGATAATTATTTTTCAGAACCTTTTATTACCCAAATTTGTAATTGGAATCAAGTGTAACTAACACACAATTTCTATTAATATTATTGAAAACTAAAAGTATAATTTACAACGAATTATTGAAATTGTATTTCATAGCAACATAATTAAATCAATGTAAAATAAGTAAACAAACAAAACATTGTCAAATAATTACAAATATTTACACACAATTCCCTTAAGGGCGCTGTCTACCGCAATTTTCATAACAATTTTTTTTATTATTATTTGTACCAGATATTTTTTTTCTTATTTTAGACACAAAATGTGACTAAATTTGGCTCTTATGAAATTTTTTTATCTCTCATAGTTTTCGCGTAATGGCTCGTTCAAGTCATATTTTGCATGTTTCCGTTTTAACAACTTCACTAAAACCAACTGATATAACAAACTCAAAAAAATCACAGTGGATAAAGACATTACAGGTTACAATGACATGCTCATAAAATTAAATAATAAAAATTATTTGTATTTTAAAAAAATGCTGAAACTAAAAATAAACATTTTAAATATTCAATACATTTTTTTTTAAATACAAATAATTTTTATTCTTTAATTTTACGAGCATGTCATTGTAGCCTGCAACGTCTTCATCCACTGTGATTTTTTTTAGTTTGGTATATCAGTTGGTTTTAGTGTAATCGTTAAAACGGAAACATGCAAAATATGACTTTAACAAGCCATTACGAAAACTGTGAGAGATAAAAATATTTCATAAGAGCCAAATTTAGTCACATTTTGTGTCTAAAATACGAAAAAAAAAATATATCTGGTACAAATACAAAATAAAATAATGATGACGAAAATTGCGGTAGACCGCGCCCTTAATCGTGCCGAACGATGCCGTTGGTCGGCGGGTTTTCTCGGGAATCTCCCGTTTCCCCCGCCCTCTCATTCCGGTGCTGCTACACACTCACCTCATATCACCCCTAACCAGCGCTGAAGACCTCGATGTTAAGCGCTGACCAAAGTCTCTCTCTCTCACACACACAATTCCCTTTAAACTTGTAACAACGGGCAAACTTGTAGTTACTTGGATGTTAACTGTAAACACTAGTGAGAAGTGACTCATGGCAGAAATGTTCATACCATTGCGCAAGATTTGTGCACAGTTGTGTTATCGAAAGATAAAGGGCTACCATAAAATACACTTCCTATTACATGATTGACATTAGAAATTATCACTAATCATCTCTGCGTTCATTACCAGAAAGTATAAGTGAACTCCTAAATTCTAGTCTGTTTTCAGAAATAACTGACGGTTTCCCTTTCAGAATCTGAAGTAGAAGATCTTACTTGGAAGGTGCAGGTATTTTTCCGGTTTTAATGATTTTCATTTGAAGAAATCCAACGTCATCCACTCACTGCTATATTTTTGTAGGAAAGTATTATGCTGCTACGTTTAGCTTCCACTGTTAAAATGTCATGAAATTATGGTCGGTTAGAAGAACTGCAGTCTCATTGGCTAAAAAGCAGTTCTTAACGAAATGGTAAAAGGAATCTGCCGACATAAATGTGTGGCCATGTTCGAAGTACCTTAATACAATTTCATCAACACTGATCAGGTTCGTGTTCACAATATTCACCAGAAATATATTAATTATGTATTTCAAACTAATTGAGTTTACATATACAAGAAATTATCAGTTCTAGAATGAATAAATACTGAAAGTTAAGTCTGATAAATTATACTGTAAATTACATAAAACCTGTTCAGCTAGGTTTAAGGTTAATGTGCTTATAAAAAATTAAAACTACCTGTATCTCTTGAACCATAAGTAATATTTACTTCTGTGCATTAATTCAACATTGTAAAGTTTTTGCACAAACTATTTTGTTTGCATTTCTTGTTTGCAGAAGAAGAAAGCATTGTAGTTTTACAACTTACAATCAGCAACATACAATCATGTGAGTCACAACTAGCAACAAACTATGGCCATGATGTGGCAATTAATGCTATAGTATATAAATTGCTGGGAGATTTAAGGGTAACTAAATTTCATTAGGCAAATCATTGCATCTACTGAAGATACATTAAATTAGTTTAACAAACTGCAGATACTAAGAAATATCTTAGTTATCCAGGTGAAAAATATGGACACACAGAATTTCATAGTGGGTTAAAGTCATAAAAGATTAAAAGATTGTATATTCAATTCTGAGAGCTATTCATAGACTCAGTGAGACATACAGATCAAGGAAGTAACACATTTTTCAGATACGATAAGTGTGCTTAGTAGGGCAGTATAGATCAGTCTCCCACTGATGCACCAGTATGTTGTAACATGGTCATGCGAGGCTGCTGCTATAGTTGTGCTGTTGTTTCAGGATCTACTGCCTGTTAAGTGGATGGCCATAGAGGCGATAAGAGACCGAGTCTTCTCCACTCAGTCTGACGTCTGGTCGTATGGCGTCGTGCTGTGGGAGATATTCTCGCTCGCCAAGAATCCCTACCCAGGCAAGTTGTATAAGTCACTTATATCTTATTGTATTAATTGTTATAACATATATATCTGTAACAAATCGGCCAGTTAAAATATTTAAAATATTAAATTTTCTTAAGTCACATGAGCCTGAATGTAGTACTGCAGTTTTGTTTCGTGCAAAACAAATATTTTTGTTGTATTTTGGTATGAAATGTTTTAACTTCATTGCATAACAGAATTTCAGCTAACGGCATAGTTTTTGCAGCAGTGTATATATATATACATTTATTCATCTGTTTTTTTTTCAATTATTTCATACTAAGAGCAGTTGAAAATATACAAGTGAAGATTAGAGTACAGCCTACACAACTAATCTTAAATTAATGTTTAATTAAATTTAATAATAATATAACATCACATACTATTATAAAACTTCATGAACATTAAGGTTGTTCGTAGCGGTTGCTTCCGTAGTATTCAGAGAGTATGTGGGCTAAGTAATTTTAAATGGCTACATGCAGAATAAGTAGCAATACTCGCAGTAGTGAAGTATGTGGTTGCAGAAACATGTGTTAATCATCGTATCTTATAATCTACAGGAGAGTTATGTATAATGTGTAAGACACGAGAGTGCATTATGTTAATCGTACAGTACCCTGATACAATAATGCATATTTTTCCTATCATATCTTTCATGCATTAGCGACTTATTTTTATTTTCAGCACATGATTATCATTCAATTTCTGTTCGTTTTGCTGCATAGTGTAATGTTACTTGCAGGCCGGTTTGTTGACGGCTGTGTCGAAACACCCTACGAACTAGCCCATGAATCACGAGCCAGGCGGCCTCGTGATGGGAATTTCCCTGATCTGTGTCACAAAGACCTGTTTCAAGTGTCCTTAGATCTTGTGTAGCCGGTTTACGAGGCTCAAGACACGCCCGAAGCACGATGTAATGTCTATTATTTATACCACTGAAATGCAGTGATTCTCCGACTGATTAGTCGAGTGTAAATACCCCAGACCGGCAGATTTGGGAAGCGTTCGCTATTGGTCATGCTAGAAGAAAATGCTAAGCTTGTGGAGCGAGACTGGTGAAGACATCTTGGTGACGTCAGAGTCTACTGTGAGGCTGCAGGCACATACCTTCGGAGCAATATTGGGCGAAACAAGATGAGCGGCTGCTACGGGTCGACGGACAAAATGGAGTTGTACGACGAGAGTCGAACTGAAGACCTCAATTAAGAGTGAGGACAGAGGTGCACTCGAGGTGCTGCCCAGCACATGGTGAGCCATCACCATATCGGTCTGTTAAGTTTGGACATTGTCACTATTTGAAAGACTGTTAATTGGATATATGACCGAACTTTTATTTTGATTTGTAGTCTTTTATTAATTAACGGTTAATGTTTTTGTTCTTTAATTGTCACAGTTAATTAACGCTTCTGTGGTGCAGTAGTATCTGTGTGCATAATAAAAGTGCTGTGAAAGCCATAGTTGATTGCTGTTTATGTGTATTTTTGGAAGATTTGTGAGGAGATAAATAAAGAACTTAATGAAACACTTTATGTCCTAATATAAGACCTCTATTCCAAAGAGCTCAGAAAATTGCCCACATGCAATTTTGCAAGCTTGTAAATGTACATTGGTGTACGTTATAACACAGTTGTAGATATCTAGTGCATTGAATAGCAAGCATCTCGCACAGAATAGGCTGCTAAAGCGATGAAACGTTAGTGCAGGATCCATGTTACGAAATACAAGTGTTCTATGAAGGTAATGAACAGAAGAAACAGGCTGTGACAAGCGAATGAACAGTCGAATTATACTTGAGACTATTACTGTATGTGAACTGACACCTACGAACCACACTCCTCTCACATCTGATATATGAGAATTGTATAATATGCTTGCGACAGCAGTGGCTAGCCACTAAGGCAACTACAACTACACTGTTAAAATTTCCGTAAATTTACTGGCAATGTTACGGAAATGTCTAAATAGTTAACGGAAACATTATTTTGTAACACAGATACACATAATTATGTTTCATTAATTAAACATATGTAAAACTGCGAGAAGAAACTAAATAAATAACCGAATGCATGAATGTGCCTGCATCCTAAAGGAGTCACATAAATGTGCGAGTTCTCATAAATTGAGCTAGTTGCCTTTCATAAATTTACGGACACTTCTGGAGAACTATTTACCAGCACTTCTCCGTAAAACAACGAAAATTATTTTTAGCAGTGCCACCTTATTTCTTCTGTAAGGTCATTAGCAACTGTTTTTATTACTCCTTAGTAACATACTAAATATTCCACTAGCATTCGTAACCACTTGAAATACTTTCATGTACACCGTCATACATTTTAACGGAAATGTACAGTTAATTAACGGAAATAGTGTCTGTAAAGGTAAAATATGGAAATATCCATAGTAAATACACACTACGGAATCATTCGTAATATGTCCATGAGTCTACCGACTTCTACACGGAAGAAATCGTAAATAATATGGATTAGAGAGATGTAAATATTGCGGCTATATTTTAATAACATCACCGGTGAATCTGCAGATCAGTAGAAATGCAATTTTAGAATTATAGACATGTAAGTATGGCTCAGTTCCATATAATGAAATGTTTTACGAAAACTTCTGTTGAATTAGAAACTAAGCTTTCGTGAATTCACGGAGGTATCCGGAGAAATTTTCACCTGAAATTCCGTAAATCGCCGGAGAGAATTTTTTTACAGTGTAGTGGATGAGTAACGTACAGCAATATAGCTGGACAGTTAGTGGTGCACCTAATGTCAACCATCGGTTTCATTGTCACTTGTCGCTAGTTAAGAGAACTCTTCGCTGGTGCATGAACTATTTGTAGCGTGTTTTGTTTGATCAATCTTACATCGAACTGCTACACTTTGTTAAACTTGTTTAAAGAGAATTCCTTCAGTGTCTCGTGTAACCGCCGTCTTACTTAACAATAACTTTATCTGTTAAAATAAATATTACTTTAAGCAATTTTTAAAATAAAAGACGCCTGTTGGCCGTGTCAGGAACTGCATCCAGTAGATGTTTACAAGACACTTTTATATTAATTTAATTAATGTTAAAGTTGTACTGAAAAACGAAACGGAGTTTAGAAAAATACGTCTGTTACAAACGAAAATACCTCTAAGTTATAACAGAACATGACAAGCGTCAAACACTTATACCACTGTAGCGTCCAATACGCCAGGTTACACAGCAAAAGGTTACCATCTCTGGTCGATACTTAAAACACGAATACGGGTTCACGATATAAATCATCACGGATAAAGGTGGGGTGAGGGAGCAAACATATGACCAACTCCACGTCATCAGCTTGTGCCACTTGGCTGCTCCATCATTACCGTCATATCAAGTTATCACTGCACCCAGCGTCGACCTTGGAACTCTCCTTTTACTCTCGAGCACTGAGCCCGCTTGCGAGAGGAGTCCATTCAGCTGTGAACCAGCATTCACGCAACTTGCCCTCGGCCAGAACGAAACTTGTTCGATTCTTCACCTCGCAATACATTAATATTTCCTGGATTTATTTACTTGGACATACTCCGTTGCGAATTAAATGACTGTCAAAAGAAAAGTAAAAATAAAACAAGAAAACATAAATAAGCAGAGTATGCTTTTGTCAACAGGATACATACACAACATAAAATTCCAACACTGGAATCTGGTCAGATAAAACAAGGAACAAACAGAAAATAAAAGAAATAACAAAAATAGCCAAGTTGACATGCGACACAACGAAGAGACGAAACAAAACACAAACATAAATACAGCAAACAACACAACGATGAGACTAAACAAAACACAAAGATGTCGGACACAAATAGACTGGAAAACTGCTGTGTTTTGTTTGGTCTCATAATTTGTGTCGTTTGTTGTTTTTTCTGTTTGTGTCCGACATCTTTGTGTTTGTTCAGTCTCATCGTTGTGTTGTTTGCTGTATTTCTGTTTGTGTATTTGTTTCGTTTCATCGTTGTGTCGCATGTCAACTTAGCTATTTTTATATTTTTGTTATTTCTTTTATTTTCTGTTTGTTCCTTGTTTTATCTGACCAGATTCCAGTGTTGTGTATGTATCCTGATGACTAAAGCATACTCTGCTTATTTATGTTTTCTTGTCTTATTTTTAGTTCTCTTATGACAGTCATTTACTTCGCAATGGAGTATGTCCAAGTAAATAAATCCAGTCATGCACTCCCATTGCACAGTTATTTCAAAGATCATATTAATATTTCCGATCACATGGAAACGACAGAGGCGTTGGGAGGTAATCTCCTCTCTCTACTGCTATAGCCAACTTCACCACATCCAACTTTCACAACTCATTTTTTTTTGTTCTTTGCCATTACACATTCATGAACAACAGTTCCACTGGCAGCCACCTCCACAATTTAACAGAAAGTCAGCAAGTCCACATAACATGCAGCACCGAAGATATTTTTTTTTCAAACATATTCCGCTTCATAAATTTAACAACACCAGAAGGTGGTTTGTCAGGAACTTTGATTAATCCGTATATCCGTGGACTCTGTGGGAAAAAAAAAGATGGCTGGGCAAAAAATACGACCTACGCACAGCATTCCATTTCAGCTCCACCGTAGAAAATATTCTCACTAAAGAACATAAACAATAAATCTGCTAATACAAATACCGTACGAATGTTGCTCTGTTAAAACCGGCGATGGTTAGAGCATATATTAATAGACTGAAAATTAACTAGTTCTTCCGGATTTCTGTTTCCTTTCATATGATACGACTCTATTATTTATCACTGTTCAGCAGTTACAAGCTATCTGGAGACGACTGTTCGCTTTCTCTGCTCTCTTGCAACTAATTATCGAGCCTCTTCACAACCTTGAATTCCCTTCACTAGTCGGATGCCGCTTACCACACCCTAGCAAGAAGGGACAATGCATCCCAGCTCACTACATACAAGACCGAACAGGCTATGCATACATAAATAAAACTGGTAGAACCCTATCCACTCGTATGAAAGAATACAATAACAACACGAAAATTGGTGAAATCCAGAAATATATAATTGCTGAAGACTTGAGGGAAAGTAACCACAAAATTATCTGGGAATTGGCTAACCTAGTAAGTCGGGAACAGGACAGAATCAAAAAATTAAATAATCAGCTTATATGGCCAATAACAAAAATATTATAAGCCGATAGAGCATTGAACTGACAAATATGTACTTGCCTTTAGTAAAAAAACATTAAAATAAATAATCATATATGTGTTTAACAGTTTCGGCAGAACACAAGCCAAAATTACTACAAGGTGCTCAGCCAATCAGAAGAATACTTGCCTCTCGTTGGAATCGCGTCTTGGTGTCTCTCATGCCTGACGACGGGAAAAGATTGTAAATCCCGAAACATTATATTTTTACGTAGAATGGAATTAGTGTCGTATTGTCTTGTCATTTGTTTATTGTCAACTGTCCACTGTTTTTAACCTACTTTCCTCTAGGAAAGATAGGCTTATGAGATCGCGCGTCTGTATGTCTGTAAGCCTGTATGTATGTATGTATGTCTGTATGTCCCCCCCTAGTAACTTTTTATACAAATTACAGCAACGAATGAAATTATTACAGAATATTATGCCATGTCTGATGAATACGACGCTGTTTATTTCATCGGTATACTCGCTACATTAATTTGTGTGTAATAATGATAACTTTTGAATTCACCAAAGGTGAAAGATGCTTAGATTTATCGTGTTTTTATTTTCGTCTCGCGCTGTTTTCACGGCAAAGCATATCTATAATTGTATGTTACCGTAATTTCACGGCAATAATTTTATATTTAAAGCTGTTATTTAACTTTCAGTTTTCCATTTCTTTAATTCGTCTTCCAAATTACTTTTATTTGATTTTCTGTTTTCCATTTTTTTAATTTGTCTCCCAAATTGCTTATTAGTGCTGTTTCAAGTTACAAAAAAAGTACGAATATTTTAAACAAATAAAATGTAATAACGTGAAATCACAAAAACTTTTTCTGGCGATTGTTGGTCAAACTGTACCGTTGTTTTAGTAATTTCATCATGGCCGAAATACGTAGGCTCTATTTGGGTTCATGATCGGTTGTGAATTGTTAACGTTCGTACCAGTGTAATATCACCGAGATTCCTGTATTCACATATCGTAATTACAATGGAGGAATACTTTTCCCCAATGTAATTAATTGTAAGTAAAATCTACGTATCATATACGTCTTTACATGCTGGTAGCGAATCCGTTGCAAAAAAAAAAATTTCAAAGTTAGTAAACTATAATTTTCTTTACGTACGACTACTTTTCACCACTGTAGAAACATTTTTATTAATGAACTTTACTTGTAAAACAAACAGTTTCACACGACGAGCAATGATTCTTAATGGCGCCGTCTACTAGAATCGTGAAGAGGCGCGCAGACCTTTACCAATCCTGATTTCATTCGAAAACCATTCACCATGTTGTCACGCGGTTAGGCTACGAAAAGCATTTAAGGATCTTAGTACAGGTCTATAATTTTGCCATTAACTGTTATCGTTCCAAACGAGTATTTTTTTTTTAGTGTGAAAGTGACCGAATCGGGACTTTTGACGCTGATTTTTATTTAAGAGTAATCATTTTCACGATATTCTGAATATTATAGACCTGTAGAGCGACTCTTTCCCTTTCGTCGCGTAAGATAAAATGACAGTGTTGTCGCTGAAAGTCCCATAGTAAAAACGGTTCAGCGGGAACCTTGCACGCTAGTTCAGCACTTGGCTCGTTGAGGCGACGAGGCATTTGATGAACGCTTTAAGGTCGACCTTACTGCTCCGTCGCTTTTGAGCCTCTCACGCGCGGGTAGACGGCGCCCTTAATATTTGCACTTCACGTTGTGTACCGGCCAAACTATTGCTAAGGTATAGTTTACTGTTGATATATGTCTTTAAAGACGTTCGTAGTAGTCCTACATAAAAATATATTGTTAGGTTAGGTTTAGATTAAGTATGTTATATTAGTTGACCTAACCTTTTCAAACCTATTTTAACCTAACATTGACTTAACCTAAGAACTTAATCTAATCTTACAATTTTTTATATAGGCTAGAACATTTTTTTAGTAAGTCCTAGGAAAAAAATTGTTAGGTCAAGTTAGTTTTCAAATGAAGTGCATTATTGTATTATTTCAAAGTGGTGTCATGAAATAAAAAGGAGTGGATGGGTATTATTTATCTGTTTGATACCATTTTCTGGTATCGAATGATACATTTAAATTAGTCTGCTCTTTTTTTTTTTACTTTACAATACCAGATGAAAATATAACACTTTTTCTAACTGTGCACTTCTGGAAATCCAGACATTCACTTGGATTCGCTGTGCAACGAAGTCCTTCAACTTCTTTTTGGCTTGAGGTGAAATAATATAACTTGACTGTTATGAAGGTCAATGTTATTAATTTGCCAATGAAAAGTTTGTGCTGCTGGTGGCAATAGGAGGTTAAAATCATGAGAGCACTCGTGGAAAAACTTTGTCCTTTGAACAGTTTCTGTCGTTCCACCGGAGACACGTGCCAAATTTTGACGCATACCCACAAACAGAACGAACCAGTGTGTGTACAGGGGGGTGTGAGGGGAAGGACAAACAATATATGTGAATGTACATAAAAAAACATAAGCTGTACTGGATAAATATCAAGAGTAGCAACTCATCGTGTTCCGGGAAAACAATTGATTTTAGACGTATAGTTTATTGATGAAAAATGTTTCTAGTGATACCCAAAGTAGTTCTACGTGAAAATTTTTTTTGTTACGATCGGTTTTTTACGTTAGTTTAGGTTAGGTTTGTTAAGTTAGTTTATGTTTAGACTAAGTTAGGTTTGTTTAGTCTAGGTTAGGTTAAGTTAGGTAACATAACCTGACCTAACCTAACACTATGTTATGTAGTTAGGTTAGCTAACATAAACTAACCTAACTTAGCCTAAACTAACCTAAAAAACCTAACCTTACTAAATAGGTTTTTTACGTAGGACTACTTAGGACATTACTAGAAACATTCTTTTCATTAATAAACTATACGTGTAAAATCAATAGTTTGCCCGGTTTACAATGTGTAGCTACTCTTGATATTTGCCGCACCATAAACTCTTACACCTCTGTGTATTGTTTCGGTATAGATGTTGTGATGGGACTATGATAATGCCTAGCAAAGATACAGCATCATTAATGAATACATCAAGCTGTGAAAATGATTACCATATTCGTTAAGTTGATAAATATAATTAGCTAAGGATTGGTACTTCGTAGTTTTTTTTATATTGACTCCCAAAAACTGTACTTTATATTAGCACTCTTAAACACCTGCCTGGTGTAATGCTTATTCCTCTGCAACATGGGAAAGGCAGTGTAAATAAAATAAAAGTGTATTGAAAGCAGTGCGAAGGATAAACAGGCACATAATGAAGATAAAACATGTTTTGGCAAGGAAATGACATATTTTTGCTATAACTTATTGACTTATACCTTGGTTTTGTTAATTCACAAAGTTTTTAAATAATTAAAATAGGAAAGTTATATATGTAATCACAAATTTCACACGTTTCCATCATGTTCAGTAAATTTAACTGATATTCTGAATAGGCAGAGCAGCTCTTGTGATTGAGAGGGGAAAGGAGGGTGAAGTGCTATGACAGTTCAAGGTCATTTGATGTAGGATGAGAAGCTGAGACAGGTTCTGACAGGTGCAGCAGTAACGGCGGTGAAGAGGGGAAAGGAGGGGGAAGTGATCTGGGACAGGTTTTGACAGGTGCAAGAGTAATGGTGGTTGAAGAGGAAAAAGGAGGGTGGAAGTGAGCTGGGACAGGTTTCAAACAGGTACAACAGCTCTGGTGATGGAGAGGGGTAAGGAGGGGAATTGCAATGACAGTTCAAGGTCATGTGATGCAGTAAGAGAACCCGGGACCGGTTCTGCCAGATGCAGCAGTAATGGTTTGGCGAAGATGGGGAAGGAGGGAAGGAGGACGGGAGAGGGGAAGGTACTGTAGATAACTGCATGGTTATACAAAACTATAGTCAGTTCCCTGCTGGATGCTGAAGAGGACGGGTGCTGTCCGTCATGTCTGGGTTATGTGCAAGTAAGTATCATAATTAATTACTGCATTTATCTGAAATCTATAGGGTATAGATTCGAGAATGTAGGATAGTTAATCGATTGATTCGAAAATTATTAATTGTTTGAATTGATCAGTAATCGATGGGGTATTGTGGGCAAGAAATTAAATAATAAATACTATCGAAATTTTTAATTTTTTACATTTTTTTGGAATTGACGTCATCCAAGATGGCGTCCGGAAACAATATGAGTGCCGAAAACAAGATGGCGGGTGGAAACATGATGGCGGTCGGGAACAAGATGGCGGCCAGAAACAATATGGCAGCAGGGTGTCGGGTTACAGGGGTCAAGGGGTCAAGGTCATGGGATCAAATGTCCAGGTCAAAGGTCAAGGTCAACCACACTACCATACATAGTCGCCAGCCACTGCGCCCGATCCGCAATTTTCCTTCTACTTGTGCTTTGTTTCGAAAAAAAGTCCTTAAATACCACTATTTTTGCATATTAAAAGCCACAAATTTTCCTTGCATTTTTGCTTTGGCGTATGTTTTTGTGTAGGCTCTACTTTCCAAGGCATAAACCCCCCCCCCCCCGCTTCAACACCATTACCTAAATCCGTGCACATCTGTATGTATACTCCTACAAACATTTATTAATACACACATAAGTTTCTCAATTATAATTTTTTTAATGTTCAAGCAGTTTTCTTGGAGTATTTATATTTTATTTTTAAAAAGGAACTTAAGAACACGCAATCAGAATTTTTTGTAAATTCTCTGGGTCATCTACTGGTGCACACCGGATATTATAAATTACTATTTTACTCTCATCCGGTTCAGAAGTAACATTAATAATTTTGAAATGTAAGTTCAAATAAAACAAATCTGCCAAAAATTTTTTGCATTGATGATTGTATTTTAAAATATGTTCTTATTATAAAAAAAGATTTATTTATATATATCATAAACTATATTTACTATGCTACTAACATGTTGAGTTTTGATTCTGTCTTCATGTAATGTTAAATAATGTAAGCAAACTCATCTTATTTCATTTGTTGTAGACATTTCAAAAAAATTTTTGGTCTGATGTTCGGCAATAGCCTCAACTGGTGTTCACTTGTGCTTTAACCATTGATGCACTAAATGTCAAATTTTCTGTAATTTAGTATTTCTAACCAACCCCCTTGCTCAGCTGCAGTAACTATATTTTTATTGTTATGTGTATTTACGCACGAGAGCGTAGCAATCCAATGGTTATGTGTGAAAAAGAGACAAATAATGGACGTGACCAACCTGTAGGTTGAAATTTTGAAGGTAAAAGAATAATTTACAAGAACGTTATGCTTAATTAGCTGAAACAACTATTCATATTTTAATGCATTGATATTTCATACCTGTCTTGAACCCTACATAGGACCGCATGATCGCATATTAACAAATATTTTGTAGGTTATGCGTTTAAGCCTGTGAGACAGTGATCACCAGTGTTAACAGTACAACTGCAGTACCTACATGGAAATCATAGTCCAGTATTTAATTTATTTAACTGCCATCTTGTACTGATAAATTTGCTCCTGTGTAGAATTGTTTGTAAGAACCTACATAGTAAAACATAAGTTGTTTCATGTTTGTATGTTAGCTCATATGCGTTACACATTGTAAAAATGCTATATATATAATGGTTCAGTTTCAATGCTGGGACATGTGGCCACAGAGTGGTGATCCATACACTGAAATTAAAGGTGCAGGAACTGGTGAAGTACAAAGAAGGGCAGTTGGAGAAGAAAGGTGCAGGATGGACAGAAGGATGATAGTTGTAGGCCACATGTATTAAAGGAAATGTGATGGAGTGCATCGAAAGACAAGCCTAGGGTCGAAAGACAGGTCAGGATATACAGTTTAGAATGCAATGGGAGGGTTACATTGTCACCTAGTTAAGGAAAAGTGTAGAGGGAGAGGAAACATCAGTTGCAAGATTTGAACGGTGTGGAGGATAATGAAGCTCTATGTTTGTGAGGAAGTGGAATGTTTTGCAGGACTTGGAAATTATATTCGGTTGGGGGAGTGGGACAGGAGTAGTTCAGGAAGAGTGTAAGCAGGGAGGTCTAGAGGGACAAATAAGGGTGATCTTGCCATAAGGCAACAGCACAATTGCGAGTGATTTTATTATTATTGTTATGTAAAGCGGGAGCAGCCAATCTTTGATAACACTTTTTGCTCTTAGTTATTCTATAATTTGCTGTTCATGGCAAAAAATACAGTTTCTCAGTTTGACTTCAAAGTAATTTAAATACATGAAATTTCAAGCATCTGTAAAGCAATTTCACTTTGAGATAGCCTTGTATAAAACACAACTGTAATTTCGCATATTTGCTCACTTCCAAAATTGTTATTAGGCTTAAAATAGTAGACTCAAAACTGTGGGACTTAAGTTTTATGGCCTCGGCTAGCAAATTATGACGTACAAATTTCCATTGATTTGTAATGTTCATTACAATATAAAAGTGGTAATAACTACACTCAAATATTTTATAATTTTTGTACTTTCTTAGAAATCATAAACTTGACATTATGCAGGTAAACTTCCTGCTGGGTTTCATTAGTTGCTGTATCGTTGGCTAAATATTTTCAGTGTATAGAAATCTTTAATTAATATAGCCCTACACGAATGAGCATTTAATCTCCATCAAATATTTGTTAATTGCATCTGCAATTTTCGTGTTTACATTCATAATCAGCTGATGCCACGTGCACCATAGATGTAAGCAGACATTCGAGAGAATACGCAAACATGCGTGTTTTCATAACAAAGCTGAAAGTTGTCTAAAATAGTACAGCCACATGCTCTATTTTCCGTCCAAGAAAACGTAATGGTTCAAGGAAAACGAAACGCTATCTAGGAAGCTAAATGTAAGCAAATTGCTTCGTAAATAAATTTACGTCTTTGGTGTATTATAAGCCCATAGTACTAGTCTTCACGTGATTACGCTGACATATATTTTGATTGGTATAACAATCTCCGCCATCTTCGATTTATATACTGTTATTTAATTAAGATACTGCATAAAATATGACGTTAAATGTATTCTTTATAAGATATGTTTTTGTATTTTGTGCCTTGAGTTAGAGAAGTATATTTCCTTAAAATAAAAGGTCTTTTATCCCTCAGGCTAAATTAGTCAAACAATTTTTAACATTATTTCGTATAATTAAGTAAATTTTGGTAGTTACTTGGGAAACGGATTTTAATATTTGATTATGAATACTAGCAACTGTGGCATCATGTCAGGCTAGTATTGGTGTATCTATCTGGGATCTTACTTGTATGAACTCACAAAAATAACGAATCATAGGTACCGTAAAACAGTATGAACAGAAAAACTGGGGTGAATAGAAACGAAATTGAGAATATGCTCTTCATTTACACCTCTTGCTTTAAAATAATAGAATTACAATAATACTACTGTTTGTAAATAGGTTTAACTTGCCTACTTAAAAATTAAATTTTTACAACAGAATCTATACTGAAAATTTACCTTTTAAATTGTGCTTCTATTCACCTCTGTGTTTCTAATTATCCTGTTTTATGGTATGATCAGCAATTAGAATTATTGAGAGATAATCTGAGTTAGTTGGTTAGATGGTAGTGATAATAAATAGCGAATATCCATGTTGGTATATTTTATGTCATTCAAGGCCAATACCATGAACCTCTTTCGAATGACAACCAACTGCTATCCCCAAAGGCAAATCCAGGCTCATAGCCAGGCTTTGTGAAAGGGAGGGGTTTTGGCCTGGGAATATCTACAAGATTTCTTCCGTTAAAGAAGGAAAACTTCTAGAAGCCATTATGAAATCAGTGAACGCTAAGTCGCCAGCAGCCAGCGATGTACAAAACGACCTCGAGACGTCTATAAAGAATACGGTAGAAGAAATTTTACAAAGTACTGATATAGTGAAGTTTATCGCTGAGGCCGTCACTGTCATAGTGACAAAAAAAGTGATTGAACGGCTAGAAGATAATATAGGATTTAACACAAGTGCTTGTGAAGCTCTTAGGAAACAGTTCACTGATCTGGAGGAAGAAGTAAACAGACTGAAACTCGAATGTGCGAAAAGAGACGATGAGCTAGAGCAATGTCAGAGGAGAAACAACTTAAGATTGTTCGGTATAGCTAAAAAAGAAAAAGACAACTGTGACGAGCTGGTGGTAAGTCTAGCGAAGCAGATTGGAGTGGACATAGGAACAGCTGACATAGACCGCAGTCACAGAGTGGGCCAGAAAAAAGCGGGCACCACAAGGCCAATAATAGTGAAGTTTGTCAGCTACCAAAAAAGAAGAGAATTCTTCAACAACAAGCGGCATCTCAAAGGCACCGGGACGACCATCAGAGAAGACCTCACAGCAGCAAGGATGCACCTATTGCAGCAAGCGATCAACAAGGTTGGCGTAAAGAATACGTGGACGGTTGATGGCACTATATTTGTGAGACAGGGTTCGGCAAAAAAGAAGATAGCCGCGGCAGAAGACATCCAGCAGTTAGAGATAACCAAGTAAGATATATATATATATTGTGTAAAATACGTTTTCGAGTAACCATTCTTGTATGCAGTTATTGTAGGTGTGTATGTATGTGTAATATGCATATATGTGTACAAGAGTATACGGAAATGTGTATTTGTATAGTGTGTATGTATGTGTATTGTGTTAATATGTGTATGCGTGCATGTATGTAAGATTACACTTGTGTGTACATATCGTCTTCATACACATAAAAACACGCCTGTAAAGTCTTTTTCTGCTCAAACACAATATAATATACATACATCTAGAACTGGACATCTTTTGCACCAGGCAGCTCCTTGTTACATAGTAACACAGGTTTTTCTTCTTTCAATTATAAGTAATTTAAGTAAGTTAGTAGAAACTTTAAAGCTAAGAACTAACTATACAATTACTTCAAATTAATTAGTATTAATTCTTAAATGCAATAGCGGTAGAATTATTTTATTTTAACACCATCTCCATTACTTTGTGTGAATACAGCTATTTCAATTATCGTGTACTAATACGTTATCGATAATAATTTACTATATATAATTTTTTTGGTTTATTTTTGTTTATTTTTTGTCAAATTTTTATTTTAACATATTAAGTAATCAATATTGTTAAAATAAGTCAGCAAATCACAGCACTGTAGCATTTATGTCTAGCAAAATCTATGTAATGTCGTCAGCGACCTCACTTAAACTAGGGTTACTGGCCTGCCGGAGAGTGAGAATGCCGAGTACACCCCTGCTCGCTGTCTGCGATGAGTACAATAGATAACGGAAGAGCAGTGGTCGCTCGTTCCAGGGACGGCTGCAAGACCCCACCCCATCCAAAAATGACCTTCAGTCACAATACCACCCCCGCCAGCAACCTCTAACACGTCACTCCCTGCCAGTCTTCTAGCAGCAGTGCTGCCAACTTCGACGTGCACTTGGAGCCGAAAGACCAATCAGTTCTCTTAAAGCTGGGCCATCTGAATGTTAGGTCACTAATGCGGTGCATAGATGACGTTCGGGATATTGTTTCTCAGGATGAATTCAGTATGTTTGCAATTACTGAAAGCTGGCTGCGACCGGAAATTCCCAGTCAGTTCGTAAACATACCAAATTACACATTAGTAAGACGTGACAGATGTACCGGGAAGGCATGTGGTGGTGTATGCTTTTATATTTGTAGTAACATTCGTTTTAGAATGATAGAGACGGAAAATATCACCGATACAACAGTCGAGCAGCATGTGGTTTGAGTTACATAACAAGAAATATACTGTCGCCGTTGGCGTTTTATACAAACCACCTAACGTATCTCACAAAGAATTTACCCATCTGGAGCACACGGTCGAACATCTCTTACAAAAATACGACGACATTATTCTTATGGGCGATTTTAACGTAAACATGATTAAACCTAACAACGCTGATACTAAACATTTGAAGGACATTCTTAACACTTAAGGGTTCACCCAATTAATAAAATCACCAACTAGAATATCGCCTACTACTGAAACCTTATTAGACCTAATAATAGTCAAAGATAACCAGAAAGTACTCGCATCTGGACAAAACGAAAGGCTATGTTTTACGGATCATAATATGGTATATTTAACGTACGAATTTCCGGTCGAAAGCCCAGTCTTGCAGTACAAATTTACTCGTAGCTACAATAATTTCGATGCACACTCCTTCGCTCATGATCTTCGCCATATAAAGTGGAGCAAGGTATTTCAGTCGGATAACATTGACGAAAAAGTGGAGGCATTTAATGACTGCATAAACACACTATTCGACAAACATGCCCCAGTAGTACGAGTAAACGAAAAAAAACAAACCGCGCCCTGGATTATATGTGAACTAAGGGAAAAGATGAAGGAAAGGGACAAAACCAAGAAACTCTATATGAAAACTAGAAAAGAAGAGTGTTTACACGAATATAAAAAACTAAGAAATTTAGTCAAATATTTAATTCGAAAATGCAAGCTCTCATATTTTACGCGCTCGGTTGAAAAGCACAAAAATCCAAACACTCTCTGGAGAGACCTTAAATCATTTAATGTTACAATGTCTCGTAACTCAACAATCCCTACTGAACTGCAAAACCCGGATGAAATTAATGACTATTTTATAGAATCTTGTAAACACTTCCCCTCTACTCCACAGGTCATAACACATACTTTCTGTCAAGATGGTTTAAATTTAACACCTGTCAGGAACTCCGAAATATATAAAATGATAAACAGCATCATATCAACAGCTGTAGGGCGCGATGGCATAAGTATATTTATGGTCAAATTATGTACACCATACTGCATACCAGTATTGTCGAACATAGTAAATTTTTCGGTGGAAAAATCAGTATATCCCACACAATGGAAGTTGTCTAAAATAATACCGTTACCAAAAGTCACGGAACCTCGCGAATACAAAGATTTACGTCCCATCAGTATCTTGCCCACTGTCTCCAAAATAATTGAAAAACTTGTTCATAAGCAACTTAGCGAAATGCTAGAGAAGAAAAATGTTCTGTACGACAGACAGTCAGGATTTCGCAAAGGTTACAGCACGTACATGACTTTAAGTGATGTAACGGACAATGCATTCAAGGCGCTTGATAAATCGAACGTTCTGATAATGGTATTCCTAGACTTCTCTAAGGCTTTCGACACTCTAGATCATAATATTCTACTGTCGCGACTCGCTGAAGTTGGCGTATCACAGAGAACTTACAGGTGGTTTCAGAACTATTTAACGAATCGGAAACAACAAGTCGAGTTAGCAACCGCTACAGGCACATTAATGTCAAATGAAAGACAAGTACAATCTGGTGTACCGTAGGGAAGTATTCTTGACCCAATTCTCTTCTCTATTTATGTTGCAGAGTTACCGAAATACTTAAAACATGTATCATGTCATCAGTACGCAGATGATACACAGTTATACATCGAAAGTAGTCCTAATGAAATTTGAAACACTATAATGAAAATAAATGAAGATCTAGAACATTTGAATAGCTGGTGTGAAAAAAATAAATTGAAATTAAACGCAAATAAATGTAAATATATGATAATCGGTACAAATAATCTGTTTAAAAAATTCGACCATAACTGTCCAATTAAAATCGGTGAAAGCATAATCCCCAAATGCAAGAAATACCGAAATCTTGGAATTACTTTCGACCCAAACCTCTCCTGGAATAAACATTTCTCATGTCTTCTCCGAACAGGCTACTACAAACTTAAACACCTTCATAAATTCAAACGTATTCTTCCTTCTTGTCTAAAACAGAAGATTTGTGATAGCCTTGTTATATCTCCATTCAACTACTGTTCAGGCCTGTTTTGTAATATAGATAACACGTTGAAATATAGAGTGCAAAAACTACAAAATTCATGTGTTAGGTACATCTACAACTTGAAAAGAAGAAGCCACGTCACAGAACCATTAAAAAAAACAACTGGTTGGTTAAACATGGAAAGCAGACGACTATTTAATTTTGCCACCAAACTAAAGTCAATTACTCTCAACAACACTCCGCAGTTCTTAGCGTCGAAACTAATTCAACTAAACTCCCTCCATAACTACAACACAAGGCATAAAACCAACTCCCAAATACCGCGTCACACCAGCTCAACATTCCAACGATCATTCCGTTACATGGCTAGCCGTGTCTGGAACGAGCTGACACCCAACCTGAAAATGACAAGTTCCTTAGCAGTTTTCAAAAAAATATATAGATATATATTGTTGACAGGCCAAAATCGTCAAAACTGAAGAAGGTTGTTTGACAGACAACATATACAACTTACAAAATGTAACCAAGAAATAACTATTACAGTGGCTGAAAGTAATATGTGATTGCGAGTAATTTTTTTCTCTATGCATTTATCACCTTGTGTTCTAATATTTAATCTGTTATGTATGTAAACAAATATTTAACTAAGTCCTTATAATAATTTTATTATTATTATTATTTTTTTTTCAATATTTTTTTTCTCTGTAAGTATGTATTTCGTTAGTGATTCTGTTTGCACACGACAAATTGTAAACCGGCCGTTGTGCTGAACTTTGATCGTGTATAAATAAATAAATAAATAAACATAGACCTCCCCCGGGAAAATTGGGATGTTATGGTGCAAAATAGTGCTATTTAAACAGTTTCAGTAACTAAAAATTCAGTATATGTTGCTAATGAAAATATTAAAATTTTAAAATATAAAACGTAATTAATTTTTTACCCTTTTGAAATGGTGATTCGGGGGTGCTCCCCCGAGAAAATTCTGGAATTTATGGTTCAAAATAATGCTTATTTTAGTAGTTTTTTTCCCCTAAAATTGACTATGCTAATGGTAAATATATTACTATTTTTTAAATATTAAATGTTTCTAGTTTTCCGTCCCTTTAAAGAAGGCTCCTCTCCCGAGAAAACATGGATATCGAGGTTCAAATTAATGTTATCTTAGACGTTTTCGTAACTACAGATAGAGTAAATACTACTGGCAAAATATTATAAATTTTTTAGTATGAAATGTTTTCAATTTTTCACCTATTTGAAATTGGGGTTCGGGGGTTCTCCACCGAGAAAATGTTTGATTTCAGGGTGCAAAATAGGCCTTTTTAAAACAGTTTTCGTAACTAAACTAAGAAGTTTCTATAAGTGAAAACATTACACATCTTTATATGAATGTTTTCAATTTTTTTGGTGACTATGGGGCTGGGGGGGGGAGGGGTGGTTCTAACCCCCCTCCCCACTTTGGCTACGTTCCCTGGATAAATCATTAGTTAGCAGTTTGTTGTCATTGAAAATAGGTCTATAGTTTCGGCGCTCAGTAAAAATTCGTAATAATTTCTCATATAGAAAATACTGCTGTTCAACAAATTTCATGTTTAATCACCAGAGATGTTCTAAATTAATATAAATAGTACATTTTACACAAAATTTAAATGTTACATTATGTTTACTAAATTATGAGGTTTTCATCATGTTGCTTTCATTGGCATTCTTTTATGGGTGTTCTGTAACCCTAGGATAACCCCTCCCCTTTCAGCCCTTGAGCAAACATTTCTGTTATCAAAATATATACTAAAGAAAAGTAGGCTGATTAGTTATGTATAGATCTACTTGTTTTTTGTCTGATTCCATTTTTTTTTATATCGGGAGTCTGGTGTTCTTTATATCCGTCTTTTGTTTCTGGGTGTTGTCGAAATACGACTGAGTTCTACAGAATTCTTGCTTTTTAAATACAAAAAGGAATCGAATTCCTCAGGGATTGAATTTCTTCTGCTTTTGCACATTAGTATTTTACACAAGTTAGGTCAAACAAAACTTGATCAATGGCGTATGTTCACAAACAATACACCCCTAAAGTCAAATGTGAGATCACAATTTGTCTATGAAGTGAATATATTGGCAGTAATGGAAACCGATATTTAAATTAAATTTCTTTAAAAAGTTAATACGTTAATAGATTACTCTTTTACATTAAAACATGAAATCATAAAGCCAATTTTAAGAAAGCATTACACCCACTTTACGAGCAAACATTGCAGCCATTTTCAAATGACATTTCACATGCTATTATTACCTCTCAAAATAATGTACTCCATTCGGACACATCAGTAGTATATGTTTTGTACGTTCTGGCACAATGGAATTGGGGATAGGATCGTAGGATTCGATGATGACGTCACGGTCGCCATCTCTGATGACGTCATGTTCGCCATATTGAATGACATCACTTTAAAATTTTCCAAAATTTCCAAAATAATATAAAATATAAAAATTTGTATCCATCATCTGGTTTCCGGCTGCCATCTTCTCCGCGATACCTGCTGTCAATTGTTTTAATTAAATTTAGGCAACCTTCTTAAAGGGGTAATCTCCGTGTCTTCGGGATTCGAATTCATATTCCTACCAAACCCATTCATACCTCATCGCAAAAAAATTCTAATGGGGTTTTTCTCCGGGTCTTCTGTAATTTTTTTCTGTTTTACATTCAAACCTAACCTTACTCATACCTCATAACGAGAAAACTTGTTTTAATTAAATTAAATAAATAACAATAACATTTCGACGAGCTTCCTTTCCCAAGTAAATAACTTAAACCTGTGTCTTATCCTACCTATACACGAACTATTTCCAATAAATTCAATCAAATATTAATATGTGTGTTTGTAAAAAGTTTGACTCGTTATCGTTTGTTGTGGTGCCAGTGTTGTGCCTGGCGGCGATTCTTGGGACATTTTTGTTTGTTATTCTGCCATATCTATATACAAAAGAGAACACATAGGGGAGACCGGGGCTAGTTGCAACAGTTTTGATGTTATTCTCTATAAAATTAACATATTTCATTTTCAAACAAAAATATATACATAATTATTATTTCACATAATAGGTCTACAGCATACAAAAATATAGTGCACTTGAGATATAAAGGGACTTAAGAAATTTATGATTCTACTGAGTACTGCGTATGTTGCAAT
>PNEQ01109886.1:0-31490 GCA_003012365.1 Medauroidea extradentata
GATGAGCACCACCTTGTGGTACATTAAGTACTATGATTTAGTTACAATTAGACCGGCCTCTGTAGCGTAGTCGGATGAGCACCACCTTGTGGTACATTAAGTACTACGACTTAGTTACAATTAGGCCGGCCTCTGTAGCGTAGTCGAATGAGCACCACCTTGTGGTACATTAAGTATTACGACTTAGTTACAATTATACCGGCCTCTGTAGCATAGTCGGATGAGCACCACCTTGTGGTACATTAAGTACTACGACTTAGTTACAATTAGGCCGGCCTCTGTAGCATAGTCGAATGAGCACCACTTTGTGGTACATTAAGTACTACGACTTAGTTACAATTATACCGGCCTCTGTAGCGTAGTCGGATGAGCACCACCTTGTGGTACATTAAGTACTATGATTTAGTTACAATTAGACCGGCCTCTGTAGCATAGTCGAATGAGCACCACCTTGTGGAACATTAAGTATTACGACATAGTTACAATTATACCGGCCTCTGTAGCGTAGTCGGATGAGCACCACCTTGTGGTACATTAAGTACTACGACTTAGTTACAATTAGGCCGGCCTCTGTAGCGTAGTCGAATGAGCACCACCTTGTGGTACATTTAGTACTACGACTTAGTTACAATTAGGCCGGCCTCTGTAGCGTAGTCGAATGAGCACCACTTTGTGGTACATTAAGTACTACGACTTTGTTACAATTATACCGGCCTCTATAGTGTAGTCGGATGAGCACCACATTGTGGTACATTAGGCTAAGTACTACGACTTAGTTACAATTATACCGGCCTCTGTAGCGTAGTCGGATGAGCACCACCTTGTGGTACATTTAGTACTACGACTTAGTTACAATTATACCGGCCTCTGTAGCGTAGCCGAATGAGCACCAGTTGTGGTACGGCCTCCACAGCGTAGTCGCTTAGGCGCCGGTCGCAGTACGAGAGGTCCTGAGTTCGAATCCCAGCTCGGACATGGCTGTTGTTTTGACCTTCAACTCTCTTCACCATCACTGGCTTTACGACCTAGTTGTTAAAGGAGGGAGGGTTTAAAATCCTTTCACTTTCACCGTAAATTTTTCTAAGTCGGGCCACATTGGACTTTATATTTCTAAGACACTTTAGTCATATGTTGCAATAAAGCTTCGTCTGGGTGGTTTCCGATTACCGTATCAGTTGTCGAGTTTCGTAAACACGTAGATAACAAAAAATATTACTGCCAGCCAGCAGAATTCTTCTACCTACTCACTGTAACCCGACTGTGCCTTAAAACACTTATGCGACATGATTCTCGTAACTTCCAGTCAGAGCATCGCCACGAGATTTCTGGACTTTCAATTAAGTGAATTTAACAGATTTGCGCCACGTGATGGGAGATATCTTGCCCAGAGGCATATTGTGTGCATGTCAGTGAATCGTGGTAACAGCGACGATTTGTGACAGGTACTCAAGGGACTAGGCGGTATTGTGTGCTACGAGGAATAGAGTCGAAGAGTGTATTCTCAAGGGACTTGGCAGTATTGTGTGTTTCGAGGAATAGAGTCCAAGAGTGTATTCTGCGACTTTCATAACACTCTCTGTGTGCTCATTTGTGAGTGTGCATACAAACATTTAATGAACAGAGAGCTTGCATAAAGGGCTGGGACATTATTATTTGTAATTTATAACAGTTATATGTTTCGTAATTATTTGTTTTGCTTGTCCTTAGTTCGTGATATTATATAGAAGAGATTGTTAGTCATATTTAAGAATTGTATTGCAAATAGCTGTAAATGAATTTGGCTTTAATTATTTTGATCAATTTAGTCTTAGACCTCCAGTGTTTCTCGCCTAACTTTTAACACTCGTGTCAGAAGTGGGACGGAAACACTTATTAAAAATATAAACTAGTTAAAATAAGTGTATGTAAATATGCATTTTCACTTACATGTTGAATGTTTAAAGAAAAGTAATTTTATGTTAATAATTAAATGCTTAAAAGAATTATTGCTAGTGAGTTGAAAGGATTGTGAGCCTTGACAAAGGGACAATGTTAATGAGAATGTAGACAAGAAAACGGACAGTGTTTAAGATAATGTCGACAAAAAATTGAAGGAATCATAAGCTTGTGCATACAAACGTTGTGTATGTGGACTAAAATTAATTGTTTTTCAAATGGTATACCATAATATCGGCGGTCTTAGTGACTATGTAAAACTTGACAAAAAGAAAAATTGGAAATGTGAAATACGGTGCAGAAAGAGGTGAGTGTCTTAAGGACAGAATGATAGAAATTCCTATATTGGAAGACGTGTGGTCAGCATCGGCAAGCGAATATAGCAACGCAACGAAGTCAGAAATGAGGCACGAGGTTAACGACGGAGAGAACTCTGCAACGTCAGATCGGTGGCAGGAATGTCACAGTACATGAATTCAGATGGTGTTGTCATGTCTGGGGTTGGAAAAGAGGTTAGAATCAAACCTGCCACTTATGATGGCCACAAATTACGGTGTATCAGCATCAATACGAGATTATCGCAACCCTGAATGGCTGGACAACAGAACAGCACGCCTACTGCCGGTCAGCCATGTTGAGAGGTCCTGCACACGTTATACTCCAATCTCTGCCTTAACGACATATTCTATAGTATTTTACATTAGTTTCTGGTCCAGAGTTGTGCTCTCCTGTGACCGCAATTTCTGACATGTTCACCATGCTCAACTTTAAAGTCGCAGCCAGTGACCTAGGGACTTTCGCTAAGAACTTTGGCAAGACATTGTGAGGCAAGCCTATCAGTCACTCTAAGAGGTCCAGAGGAGGAGCGGGAAGTGATTGCGAATGGCTTCTTCATTGATATCATTGTTGATATGAATATGCGGCAAACAGTACGCCGGGCAGTACCACACCATACCCTTAGCTCATGCAATGGAGGTTGAGTTGTCATGGCGAATTGTTTTGCGGTGCGAATAGTGGTACTGATAAGTGATTAAAAAGGGAACCGAGTCGAAAATACTCCAAACTAAATTGAGACTCCAACGAATGTCATTTACAGATATTTGGTGCTGCAGAGCATCGCGTCGACCACAAAAGCGACTGTGGACGACCATGACAGCCCGTGCCGACGAAATCGGCGAGGGAACCGGTGTCGAAAGCCACACGAGGCCAACCAATCTGTCAAAAATTCAGGAAATATGTGAACACAAGTCTTTAAGATTGAAGTTTGGTGATTGCTTATGGTAAATCCCCACATTTTAAGTACATTCGGTGAAACAAGAACTTAATGAATTGCTGGTAGAAGGTAGCTTGTACGATGAAACCTAACAGATGTTCTCTGATACAGGGGCTACCAAGCTTGAATACAAAGCGTACATAGCATATATTGAAGATACATGTACTGAGCAAACTAGGATGTTGTATTGACACTCGACTGGGGATCTTGAGAGTAGTTGAAACAGTGGTACTTATAATACCACGACCAGAATTAGCCTCACCAGTCTGCTATTCAGTAGTTTGGTTTTAGGACAAAGTGCTGCCAGCCTCAAGTTAAATTGTAATGCCAGGGTGCTGTGTAGATAAATGTGTGATGTTCTTAGGATTTATTGTGCCATTGGGTCGAAGGAGTGATCTCCCTGATAAAGTACTTGTAACAAGGCCTAAAGTTTTATCAAACTTGGATATCATGACTGTTAGAATGAAAAAAAATCACCTACAGCACAATTAGTCTTGAGGCGGCCACAGTTGTGGTAATGTAAGGTTTCCCAAATAATCACAGCTGGGTCATAAACCTTAAAGGAGGATTATGTTAAGCACACTTTGCAAACTCCTTTATAGAACTCTGACAGAAAGCAAGAATAACCTAGATTGGAAACAAAAGAGGATTTATTCAGAACTCTCGATGAAGGAAAAAAAATATTTTTCATGTGATTTACGTGGCCTTGGTAGGACATCTGTCGCATGCCACCGTATGGACGCAGGAGAGGCTAGATGTATCAAGCAACCTCCTTGGCAGATGTCTAAGAGGTTTATGACATTCTGCAGAAAAATTAAGGATATCGATGTGAAAGAGCCATTAATCAGACCATGATCATCTGCCATTGTGTTGAATAAGAACGAAGCTGGCTCTGCACGATTTTGTGGAGATTACTGCCAGGGGAATGATATGACCAGGAAATCCATTTACCCACTTACTTTGCTGGATGACACATTGCATAGCCTGGCTGGGTAAAAATGGTCCTGCATCTTCAACATGAAAAGTTTATACTGACAATTTGAAATGGCCCCAGAAGATAGAGAGAAGTCTCCTTTTTCTGTACAACGAGAAGGGACTCGGAAATTCATGGTCGTGCCTTTTGGAATGTGCAATACTCGAGTGACATTCAAACAATTAATGGTAGTACTATAGTATATTGGTCTGATTTATTTAGATTATATTCTGATCATAGGGAAGACATTCGAAGAGTAATTTACATGTCAAAATTAGTTGTTGCAGACTGTAATTTCAGATAGTTTTAAGCTAATTCCCACAAATTGCCACACCTTAAAAAAGTGAATATCCTGGGATACACAATGCCGGCTGAAGGGATTATAAGCCTATCCTGAGAAGACAAAATGAATCAAAGACTAGCCACAGTCAACTGATCGGACTCATTTTGCATTAGTTTTCCACAAAGGGAAAGCAATTTTCGACAGTATTCACTGACTTGGAGCAACGCTTCAGAGGCAAGTACTTACCACATGTCCACCATGCCCAACTAAGAAGCCGCACCCAGAGATCAGGGGAGCCACAGCAAGAATTGTGGCAGGACATTGTGCGACTCGCCCATTTATCGCTCTCGAGGGGTGTCCAGTAGAGGCACGAGATATCATAGTAGTCGGCTTCTTCATCGATGCAATCACCGACGTAGAGGTGTGACTAGCATTGCGCCTGGCTGCCCCAATGACTGTGCAGAATGCCCTCGCCAGAGCACTGCAGGTCTAATCTGCAAGAGGGCCATCAACTCGTCATGCTGTGCAGACGGTTGCACTGTTGGGCGACGAGGGAGTTAACCGCCTACAGAACATCCTGCAGACAATGTAAACCACAATGAATGTAATAAAAATTGAATTTCTTTGATTTCATGTCTCCCTCTACTACAGAGGCAACCAAAGTGTTGAACGTTTGAGCAACATGGACACCTGAGAGTCCAGTGCATGCTGCTGCAGCAAAATGACACTAACCAAGAGCAATATGAGACCACCCAATCCACCCAGTCATCGGGTGTGCCTCGCTCTCGACCAGAGGGGCGACCGGAGTATTAGATGTATGGATGACACGGACGTGAGAGTGCCCACAATGGTAACATAATAGCTGTAGTAGTGAGTCAGGACGACATCTTATGTAGGGAAGAGCGGTGGTGGTAGAGGAAAAGGCCTCATTATTTCTTCAAGTACACTGAGTGAAACATGAGTTTGATGCAATCCTAGTGGAGGGCAGACTTGGTAATGTTTCTTGCCACATGGTTGTAGACACCGGAGCAATTATTACTGCTGTCTGACCGGACATCTTGAGGCCTTCTCGCCAGCAGTCACAGGGCCATAATTTCGGACGATGCTTTCTGACGACAGTGACAGGCGAGACCACACCAGTGAAAGGGAATAAGATACAAGGGTGGGCTCTGCACTTAACACGAATTGTATATAACCTCGATATGTTAAGCAAAGAGTGCTGCACAGACATTCAGTCGAGAGTAGGTACTAAAGACCGGCAAATGAGAACTGGTAATGGTGCCACGAAAAGAAATATCCTCGCCAGTCAGCTGCCGATTAGTATGTTGCGAGATGTCTGTGCTGCCGGCATCCAGTGAAATTATGAGCCCTGCACACTGTCAAGGCAATTTTGTGTGGCGTGTAGCTCTACTCAAACATATAGGAAGAGGAAGTGGCTTACCTTTTGAGGTGAGGTAGCAAGAACATTGGTTTCTCTGGGGTCTGGAAATCTACATTTTCGAATTGTCAACTAGACGGACAGTACAATCCGGCTTGAGAAGGGTACAACATAGGCACATACAAGCAAGTCTCCCAAATAACTACAACTGACAAGGGATTCATGAAGTCAGAGAACCTTGATGACTCTATGTCAGAACCATGCAAGGAACTACAGACTAGAACTGGAAAAAACCTGAACCGGAGACAAGAAATAATGCTGCTGGAATATAGCTCTGTCTCCCGAGCGATATGATGTTCGGATGACCGGCAGAGGAACACCAGATTGCATCCTCAGTATATACCAGAGAATTATGTCACAAATTGGTTTACACTCACAACCTTGCCTGGCGACACCTTAGTTTTAACACCGACAAGATGAAGACTGGCTACGATAGGAATACACCTGATGCAAAATTCCAAGACCGACAACTGTTGTGGTTGTACAACCCTAAGAGATAGAAGGTGTATTGCACCAAGCTACAGAAGAATTGGGAACGCCCTTATGAAATATTAAAGAAGATGGGTGATGTGGTGTTTCGGTTTGTTCGTCAAGGCTCTCGGGTTAGAGAATCTAAATTTGTCCACATAGATGTACTTAAGGAGGGGACAGTGTTGTGTGGCTGGAGGCATGTTGCATTATACTAGGTGGACAGCCCGATGAGTCGACCACAGTGATGTTAGGGTATTCCTAGGGGTGCTGCAATACTCCCGAGAGACGTCATCGGGATTCCCTGATGAACCCTCTGCCTACACGATTCTCCGTAAATAAGAATGAGGTATGTCTAATTTAGGCCTCTCGTCACCATGTTGCGCCGCCGATTGACGTCATTAAATGAGCCATATAAATGCCTCAGAATTGCAAAATAATGGAGTTCTCTGGAAGTCTTAAGCGTGACTCGAGTGTGGTGTGTGTCAACGAGGAGCTACTTTGGAGGCGGCGTCGAGGCTGGGTGACACCAACGGGCTGTGGAAGGGAAGAGCAACTCTTGGGGTGTTGTATCAACTGCAGCAGTGAAGAAGGGGTCAACATGCTACAGAGAGGTGGTGAACTGTTGAGAACAACACTGGAGAAGTTGTATCAAAGAGAGCAGTAACTGGCCTCTTAAGGAGACTGTATACCAAGTGGTTTTAGACAAGGTTCGGTACCAGCAGAGGGGAGATTTCGTTATTGGTCCATCTAGATAAACGTGCTAAGCTTGTGGAGAAAGACTGGTGGCTTTGTGACGTCCGAGTCTACTATGAGGCTGCAGACACATGCCTTCTGAGCAGTATTGGGCGAAACAATAACAACTACGGGTCGACGAACAAATAGGAGGTGCGCGACGGGAGTCGAACCGAAGACCTCAAGAAGGAAGACAGCGGTGCACTCGGGGTGCTGCGCAGCACATGTTGACCGATCACAACTTCAGACTTTTTAGGTTGGACATTGTGACTATTTGAAAGACAGTTAATTGGATAGATGACTGAACTATTATTGTGATTCGTAGTCTTTAATTAATTAATGGTATACATTTTCGTTTTTAAACGTCAAAGTTAATTAACGTTTCTGTGGCGCAGTAGTAATTGTGTGCATAATATGTGTACTGGGAAATCCATAGTTGATTGCTGTTTTGAGAATTTTGAAAGCTTTGTGAGCTGGTAAATCAAGAACATAATAAAACTTTTTAAATTTCTAATTATGCGACCTCTAAGAACTCAGAGAATTGCCCAAATGTAATTTTACAAACTTACGGCTTAAAAACGTTATAATCATGTTGCATCATACGAGATTGTACTGTACGAAAAGATCTTACGTAGTTGACATAGCAATACGTTTTATGCGTAATAATCTTACTAGAGACTTGCCAAACAAATGATATGACCTTACTACTTTAATTAAAAATCGCAATACGTAATGTATTTATCGTATGTAATAAGCAAGTGTGAGCTTTGAATGTAACATTTTTATATACAGTCAGCAAGTTACAGAACACAAGTTTGTCTCTGTTTGAATCGAAGTATATATTAAGTATAGGGAATATACGGGATGTTATTTGCCCCTGCATACCACACTTTCAGCAACGCTCACATTTACATTTTATCACACTAAGAGATAGTAAAAATATGCTACGTTATTATACAGCGCCAGGGTCGCGGTGGTCGAGGGGTCAGACCTCTCGCCTCCCACCTAGGCGATACGAGCTCGTTCCCCGGCGGGTACGGACCCGGATTTTTCGCATGTCGGAAACGTGGTGGACGTTGCCGTTAGCCGGCGCGTTTCCTCGGAGAACTCCCTTTCTTATTCCGTCACTGCTCCGCACTCATCTCACCTCACCTAAGCCATTATTCGGGTTGGACGGGCGACAGGTGTGTCTCGCTAGTCGAGCAGCCGGACCAACCTTCATCCTGGCCTTCTCTCTTACACACTGCGACACTGCCCGAAGGCGGGAAAACTTAGTGGATTTTCATTTTTCACTACGCAGTGAAAAAAAAAAAATATATATATAAAATGTTTTCTGATGCATTGTTACGGGACACCTATAAAATATTCGAAAAAAAAAACTGACAAATCTAAAATATTAAGAGTTATTTTAGTTATATATTACACTGTCATTTAATGATGTGGATTGTTTATATCAGCTCCTAGTAAGAGTCAGTGAGAGTACGTCTAAACGGAGCAGTACATATGCTTCAAGCCCACACACACGTGTATCACCAATCGAGTTGCGCAAAGAGGGTTTTAAATTAATTAAAATGTACTAAGTATGTACAAATTTAATACAAAAACTACCTACGTCATCAATAACGGTGAACTGAAGAATTTTTATCGTTATCGAAAAACCACTGAAAACGAATTGCATTTCATCGAATGTAAAAAGAATGAAGTTGTGAATTAAAACGTGTGTTTTCATAAGCAAGTTGCGGTGAGGTGGTTTTACTGTCATTTAACAAAGAGGTCTTAATAGCCGATGACGATAAAGTTAGGTAAAAGGACAATACAACATTCACACCGCAGCCAGGCTTCGAACCCAAGACTTTCGCACCGTAGACAGACTGCAAATAATCGACAGTAAAATTATTTAGACTGTTGCAGTGTAAGTATCATTTGACATTAACCGTATCTGTGCATTACGAAAATGTTAATTATGAGGGAAAAAAACCCACGATGGGTCAGCTTAGTCATCATAAAAGTTTAAGTTTATGTTTTCTGTTTCATATCTTCCACTGCCACATGCATGTCTGCTGCTATTAGTACATGAACATCACAAATATTCCACTTGGCTTCTAGGCGTTCTTCCCTTGTTTTCTACGAACTGCAGGTATACTTATCACACACGGAAACAGAAGCAGCACCGTTGCAGTTTTAGTATCTATTTAGTTTTATGAAACCTTATAAAATAAATGTATGTAAACGACTGCGGCAATGTTGCTGAAGTATGTCTGCATTGTGCAAGTGTAAACACGAACACGTTGGTATGTTTTAATTTTCATGAGAATTTGAAACGATCTCAGTTTTCAGGTATCTAAATTGGAAAATAAAATTGCCTACTATGTGCGTCAACTAAGACTACAAAAATATGTTTCCATCATGACAATGAGTTTTTTTAATAATCATTTCTGTCTTCCGCAGCTATTGTTTATGGAATACTGGTTTCTGGGTTGTAGCGGCGTCACTGCCATTTCTCTTCCCGACGTTTCGGAAGACATTCCAACCTCCTTCCCCCCTTATTGTAAAATAACGTTTTTTTTTGTAAAATTTGCACATTTTCCAGTTAAGTTTGGAATATATCTCTATAAATAAGTTGTTGTAATAGTGTGTTACAGCTGGATAGTCTTACGGCAAATTCGGAATGTGTTCACTGCGTTATGAATTAAATTTGTGTTAACCAAAGTATTTCTCGATATTACATTGCTAAGAATATCACTGTTCTTCAAAGTTCGACCGTTTAATCTTCAGAACTTTTAACTTCAGCTAATTGAAAATAGTTTTGACGTACAATTATTTTCTACCTTTAATCGAGACTGTGCAACTTCTACGTCCAGCAATAATTAAACCAATACGTTTATCATTAAAATACAGGACTGTTTGTTGTAATAATTTATGAATTTGCCGTCGAAACCAGTTTCATAAGGCCTATAATTATAGCCTTCTTTTTATTTACGAGGTTTTACTTACGGAACTTGCTTTAAGTTATTGTTTTTAAAAATTAAGTGACATTTTCCCCGCTATTATTCGCTAATTAGGTCAATTTAACCATAACACTTTATTTTGTCATAAACATATGAAATATTTAATTTTACGCTTCATTAAAAGAGCATACCCAAACATCAACTTTCGCCGAAACTTTGCCGGCGTACCAACTAATAGAATCAGTTGTTAGACGTCCCCTCGACAAGTATTTTAAGACTATTGGATTTTTACTTACTTACGAATTATATGTAGTTGTTTACATATAATTTTACGCATTGTACATTTCTACTGTTTTCTTGATTTGTTTACATCATATTTGTGAGATATTTTAGTACAGTTTCTTTTTATTATCAGTCGTATCTTAGGTACAATAGATTCATCGACAAACTTAGTTTTCTCTGGTGTGCGCAATGCCTACGATTTTTAAACAATATATTCTACGACATTTCCATCTGAAGTTTTTTTCCGGTTATTTTTTACTATCACAGAACTGCCACGTTCACAACAACAGTTCAAATATATTTCGTGACATGATAGAAGACACAGTACATATCCTAAAAAATGGATCGGTTGTCCAGTAATCACTTACTGATGGTGCCTTCAGAAGTAAAAAATGATATTATTTCTAGAACGTATTGTTGCAATATTGCCTGGCAAGCCGGACAGCAAGACGTCCGAGCGGCAATCAGGTCAGCGTTGGGAAACCACGGAAGACAGCAACTCACCTCACCCCCCTCGTGGTTGCACAGTATTGAGGACAAGCACGCCGATATAAGGCGCTGTTACCAAGCAAATGGGGTCTGTCTGTCGTCTGTCGTCGAGCGGTCGTCCACCAGCACTCATCAGATCAACAGCAGTGCAGTTCTCCTCCGGGGACTCGGGATCGAGCCCCGGCGGGTGCGTGCTCGTCCGTCGATGCTGTCTCCTCATCAATCCAGCTTCGGTAAGGTCGTCAGATCTAGTTATGTGGCAGCAACTCTCAACTTAATATAATAACTTAATAATCAGTAATATTGCGCTCCCCTCCTAATAAATAGATCACATTGTAACATATTTTGTATTCAGAGTACCTGCCATGGTAGTATAGTAAATGCCCATTTAACCATAACTGTCTTAAAGTCATTTAGCCGTAAATAACATCTAAATAAACCCACAGTGTAGCTACCATCTGAGTGAAACCCCCCAAACTAATATTAACTTATGAACCCCCAATATAATAACGACTTACAAAAGAACCATTTTTTAACAGTATGTAACTTCCTTTTTTATTGGTTGGTTCAGGTCTTATGCATACTTCTTGATGATATGTCAGTGTTACCGAGCTCCAGCACGTCTGCTCAACGAAAATGTCCACGAAGTCATCCCCTACGAATAATTTGTAGCACTTAAATTCAGATAGGTCAGTTAGTTTTCTTGTCACTTCTGAACTGAACCCAGCATCAAAAATGAAAAAAGTTGTCCACTTTCTTCAGGATCTTGCCAAAAACTAACGTATTCAACTTTCGAGGCAACCTAGTTGCCTCACTATTGTTTATTACTTTTTTCGGAAATCTGAAGGCAATGACTTCACAACATTACGTGAAATAAGAATTTATTGCGCAATAATTGTACAGTGTTCCTCTGATGTGTTGCAACATTTTTAAGATAGTTCCGGCCGCTGTTTTGTATGAAGTCTCGTACATGGCTGGTGAGTTCGTAGCGTCGTTCAAAATTTCACATTATTTTGAAATATGTCCACGGATGTGATTGATGTACAATTGCACTCTGGAGGAATTATTCGGCAATTTTTTAGTATTATATTCCGAATCCTTGAGAAGGAAACACTATTCACTTGACATATATTGTTAATAATATAAATAATTACCACACTTTGCGATAGAATTTACTAACTTCGATAAAATGAGGACTCCTTTCATTTTTCTTTCAGCCATTTTGCGAACATCTTTAGTATGTTTGATCTGAAAACTTCTCTAGAACAAAAAACAAGTGTAAACGTTTCACCAATCTCAAGACGTAACATATTTGGCCTAAATGAAGACAATTTTTTTTTGTATTAAAAGCGATGGGGAGTGCTCAATTTAGTGAACAGACTATATCACTAAATACTTAAGCAGTGTCCGTTAAACTGTTTATTGAAACCTATTATACATTATAAACACTGGCATATAGTTTTGTGGCAACTACAAAAATTCAGTGTTAACCACACGATACACTAACGTGTGTGCACTAACAAAACATGTTTGTATAAACCACTGTATTGTTTTTTTTTGTGTAAAATCCAAGGAAGAAAATTTGCATTTACACTTCAATTTGAGTTACAGATATCGAGTTAGTTTTTCGTACTTTTTTGAGCACGACTATGCATAGCATATTTGTAATTTTATTTTGGTGATAATAGTGTGACGGTGACGACATGTCTGCCTACGTAGGGGTTTGGAGTTTGAATTCAAAACATGCTTATTATTTTATACAGTTAGTTATGGCAGTTTTTTTCTGACAAGAGTGACTGTATTTCTCCCACACAACATAAGAAATATTCATTTACTTGTATAAATTTTCTCTACTTTCTGTGTAAAGCTACCGCACATACCAAGTACTTACTCGGTACTTTTGTTTTAGTTTTTAATTTTCTTCTCTTACAGAGGTAACATATATGTAAAATTTACTGTAGCACATCTTTACTTACAATTCGTCATAATTTGGTTTCCTGAAAGCGACATAGGATTGCACAGTATTTCTACGGTAGTTCAGTTGTGCATGGGAAGTCTATTTTTGCAACTGCCAACTTGTATAGTGCGAAAAGTTATACAAATCCTTTCGGAAAAATTTAATTAAAGTTTGCACAAACTATTTCTCGAGTTTAAGAGAGCCTGCTGCTAGTAATAAATAGACCTATGAATAAACTCTCACGTTCGAGATGCCAAAGTAAATAAATAAATTTATGTGCTGCTGAAATTCATTTTCAATATACCTTCTTCTCTTCGTTTCTTATTTGTTTCGCCAACAGGAATATTGCTGCTGATACAAATCTTTTGTACGTCTTGAGAACACAAATTTGCAAGTAATTACCAAATTTTAGGCCTACAAGTATAGTTTAACTTTCGCAGTGGAGAGGTCTCTGTGGTGTTATTCATGGTAGATTTCGCTGTACAGGTGCTTGTACTCGTATAAGAAATGTCCACAGTATGAAAATACAAGAAGTTTACATGTCGCAGTAGAAATGTATATGCGCGATAATCTGCGATAGTGTTCGCTCTGGGGTAGAGTAGTGCAGTATTGTCATGTTGTAAGACGGAATGCGGTCACTTATCGAATACTAAAAATTTTTACTTAAAAGTTCAAAACATGCACGTATTTATACTTTCCATTATATTCATATAAGTGTATTTAGTATTAAAAGCATCAATGTGATTCTCGCTTGCAGACATTTCGTATGTTTTCTGGGGGGACCGCCACTTATCCGATTGTGTGTTTCTCCGAATTGCTTCATCCCCGGTTCCGGAGGAGGGAGGGTCGTCCCCACTCCTGTCTCCCCAACCTTCCTTCCCTCCCTGAGACGGACCAGCTGTCCCCCTCCTCCGTGTGGGTCACTGAAGCGATTCGTGAGGGTCTTCGTGCAGAAACTACATAACTTTTGATTATTTTGTACACATTTTGTAAATAAAAAAAATAAGCATTCGTGGAGTGGAGTTTGCGAAGGGATTGGCTGGAAATTTAAACATACATTTGGTATGATTTTTGTGTTTATTTTAAAAAGACGCGCCCGAAATACTAAGGTCATAAAGATATATTAATTGTAGCACATACCTTACAGTACAATAAAATACTGTTTATTGTAGGGAAAATATTTTAACTAATTTACTTCTCCTGTTTCAGTATTAAGAAGCATGGTGTATATTAATTAATAGTGCTAAGAGGAATGGTGTATTTTTTAAAATTAGTAGTGCTAAGAGGCATTGTGCATTTTTGTTAATTACTAGTAATGTTATTTTAAAAACATATTCTCTATAATTTACCTGAAACTCGTAAATTCCACAAATGTATTTAAATTTCTCAGCTGTATAAATAGTTTGTGTAAAGTTGTTTGCCCTTTCGAAAGAATTTCTTGTTTTTACAGGCTAAATGTAAGTCTCGACTTACCGTAGAGTTTATATGTACATGTTGAAAAAAAACCTCTCTGGAAGATCATGGCCTGGATAGATGAATGAAATATGATGTACGACTAACGTGATTAGTCTACTTAACGCCATGGCAGAAAACATTATAGGAAATGTCTGCAGGCGAGAATCACAATGATGCTTTTAATACTAAATACATTTATATGAATATAATAGAAAGTGTTAAAACGTGCATGTTTTGTAGTTTTAAGTAAAAATTTTTACTATTCGATAAGTGACCGCATTCCGTCTTACAACAAGACAACACTGCGCTACTCTACACCAGAGCGAACACTATCGCAGATTATCGCGCATATACATCTCTACTGCGACAGGTAAACTTCTTGTATTTTCATACTGTGGAAATTTCTTGTACGAGCACAAGCACCTGTAGAGCGAAATCTACCGTGGATAACACCACAGAGACCTCTCCACTGCGAAAGTTAAATTATACTTGTAGGACTAAGTTAGCGCGCATGGACACGAGTTTCCCTGTGAAAGCAGTAGTTGAGTTGGAATCATAGAATTCTATGATTATCAAAAAAATTTTTTGTAATTATTTGCAAATGTGTGTTCTCAAGACGTACAAAAGATTTGTATCAGCTGCAATTATTCCAGTTGGCGAAACAAATGAGAAACGAAGACGGCGAAGGTATATTGAAAAGAATTTAAGCAGCATATAAATTTATTTATTTATTTTATCATCTCGAATTTGAGAGTTTATTCATAGGTCTATTCATTACTAGTAGCAGGCTCTCTTAAACTCAAGAAATAGTTTGTGCAAACTTTAATGAAATATTTTCGAAAGGATTTGAATAACTTTTTGCTCTATACGAGTTGGCAGTTATACAAAAATAGACTTCCCATGCACAACTGAACTACCGTAGAAAGACTGTGCAATCCTATGTCGCTTTGAGGATACCAAATTACGACGACTTGTAAGTAAAGATGTGCTAGAGTAAATGTTACATTGATGTTACCTCTGTAAGAGAAGAAAATTAGCAACTAAAACAAAAGTACCGAGTAAGTGTGGTATGTGCGGTAGCTTTACACAGAAAGTAGAGAAAATGTATACAAGTAAATGAATATTCCTTATGTTGTGCGGGAGAAATACAGTCACTCATGTCAGAAAAAAACTGCCGTAACCATCTGTATAAAATAATAAGCATCTGTTGAATTCAAACTCCTAACCACTACGTAAGCAGACATGTCGTCACCGCCACACTATTGTCACCAAAATAAAATTACAAATATGCTATGCATAGTCGTAATAATCTTGCTGACAAAAGTATGAAAAACTAACTCGATATCTCTAACACAAATTGAAATGTAAATGCAAATTTTCTTCCTTGGATTTTACACAGAAGAAACAATGGAGTGGTTTATGCAAACATATTTTGTTAGTGCACACACGTTAGTGTATCGTGTGGTTAACACTAAATTTTTGTAGTTGCTACAAAACTATATGCCAGTGTTTACAATGTATAATAGATTTCAATAAAGAATTGAACGGACACTGCTTAAGTATTTAGTGATATAGTTTGTTCACTTTAAACTGAGCACTCCCCATCGCTTTTAATACCAAAAAATTGTCTTCATTTAGGCCAAATATTACGTCTTGAGATTGGTGAAACGTTTACACTTGTTTTTTGTTCCAGAGAAGTTTTCAGTTCAAACATATTAAAGATGATCGCAAAATGGCTGAAAGAAAAATGAAAGGAGTCCTCATTTAATCGAAGTTAGTAAATTCTATCGCAAAGTGTGGTAATTATTTATACTATTAATAACATATGTCAAGTGAATAGTGTTTCCTTTTCAAGGATTCGGATTATAATACCAAAAAATTGCCGAATAATTCCTCCAGAGAGCAATTGTAGGCCTACACCACATCAATGGACATATTTCAAAATAATGTGAAATTTTGAACGACGCTACGAACTCACCAGCCATGTACGAGACTTCATACAAAACAGCAGCCGGAACTATCTTAAAAATGTTGCAACACATCAGAGGAACACTGTACAATTATTGCCCAAGAAATTCTTATTTCACGTAATGTTGTGAAGTCATTGCCTTCAGATTTCCGAAAAAAGTAATGAACAATAGTGAGGCAACTAGGTTGCCTCGAATGTTGAATACGTTAGTTTCTGGCTAGATTCTGAAGAAAGTGGACAATTTTTTTCATTTTTGAAGCTGGGTTCAGTTCAGAAGTGACAGGAAAACTAACTGACCTATATGAATTTAAGTGCTAAAAATTATTAGTATGGGATGACTTGCTGAACATTTTCGTTGAGTAGACGTGCTGGAGCTCGGTAACACGACATATCATCAAGTAGTAGGCATAAGACATAGAAACCAACTAATAAAAAAGAAATTACAAACGTTCTAGACATAATATTATTTTGAGACTTGTGAAGGCACCATCAATAAGTGATTACTGGACAACCGATCCATTTTTTAGGATAGGTACTGTGTCTTCTATCATGTCACGAAATATATTTGAACTGTTGTTGTGAATGTGGCAGTTCTGCGATAGTAAAAAACAACTGGAAAAACTTCAGATGGAAATGTCGTAGAATATATTGTTTAAAAATCGTAGGCATTGCGCACACCAGGGAAAACTGAGTTTGTCGATGAATATATTGTACCTAAGCTACGACTGAAAATAAAAAGATACTGTACTAAAATATCTCACAAATATGATGTAAACAAAACAAGAAAACAGTAGAAATGTACAATGCGGCAAATAATCTATAAACACCTACATACAATTCGTAATTAAGTAAAAATGCAATAGTCTTAAAATACTTGTCGAGGCGACGTCTAACAACTGATTCTATTTGTTGGTACGCCGGCAAAGTTCCGGCGAAAGTTGAAGATGTTTGGGTTTACTCTTTTAGTGAAGCGTAAAATGAAATATTTCATATGTTTATGACAAAATAAAGTGTTATGGTTAAATTGACCTAGTTACCGATAAATAGCGGGCCAAATGTTACTTAACTTTTAAAAACAATAACTAAAAGCAAGTTCCGAAAGTAAAACTTCGTAAATAAAAAGGCTATTATTATAGGCCTTATAAAACTGGTTTCGACGGCAGTTCGAAAATTATTACAACAAACAGTCCTGTATTTTAACGATACACGTATTAGTTTACTTATTGCTGGACGTATCAGTTGCACAGTCTCGATTAAAAGCAGAAAATAATTGTACGTCAAAACTATTTTCAATTAGCTGATGTTAAAAGTACAATAATTTGTGTTCTGAAAATTAAACGGTCGAACTTTGAAGAACAGTGATATTCTTTGCCAAGTAATATCGAGAAATACTTTGGTTAACACGAATTTAATTCATAATGCAGTGAACACATTCCGAATTTGCCGTATGACTATCCAGCTCTAACGCACTATTACAACAACTCATTTATAGAGGTATATTCCAAACTTAACTATAAAACGTGTAATTTTACAAAAACATTATTATACAAAAAGTGGAGAAGGAGGTTGGAATGTCTTCCGAAACGTCGGGAAGAGAAACGGCAGTGACGCCGCTACAACCCAGAAACCAGTATTCAATAAACAATAGCTACGGAAGCCAGAAATGATTATTAAAAAAACTCATTGTCATGCTTGAATCATATTTTTGTAGTCTTAGTTGACGCACATAGTAGACAATTATATTTTCCAATTCAGATACCTGAAAACTGAGATCGTTTCAAATTCTCATGAAAAATTAAAATACGCCAACGTGTTCGTGTTTACACTTGCACAATACAGACATATTTCATCAACATTGCCACAGTCGTTTACATAAATTTATTTTGTAACGTTTCATAAAAGTAACCAAATACTAAAACTGCAACAGTGCTGCTTCTGTTTCCGTGTGTGATAAGCATACCTGCAGTTCGTAGGAAACAAGGGAAGAACGCCCAGAAGCCAAGTGGAATATTCGTGATGTTCATGTACCAATTGCAGCAGACGTGCATGTGGCCGTGGAAGTTATGAAATAGGAAAAAATAAACTTAAACTTTTATGATGACTAAGCTGACCCATCGTGGGTTTTTTTTCTTATAATTAACATTTTCGTAATGCACAGATGTGGTTACTGTCAAATGATACTCACACTGCAATAGTCTAAATAAATTTACTGTCGATTATTTACAGTAGCTCATGTCTCGTAGCCGACTTCCGTAGCGTAGTCGTTCATGCGCCTCTCTACAGTCTTGGGTTCGAAGCCTGGCTGCGACGTGAATGTTGTTTTGTCCTTTTACCTAACTTTATCGTCATCGGCATTTAAGACCTCTTTGTAAATGACAGTAAAACCACCTCATCGCAACTTGCTTGCCAAAAACACACGTTTTAATTCACAACTTCGACTTTGAATATTCTTTTTACATTCGATGAAATGCAGTTCGTTTTCCATGGGTTTTTTCGATAACGATAAAAATTCTACAGTTCACCGTTACTGATGACGTAGGTAGTTTTTGTATTAAATTTGTACATACTTAGCACACATTCGCAAAATTTTAGTTAGTTTAAAACCCTAGTTGCGCAACTCGATTGATGATACACATGCGTGTGGGCTTCTGGAAAATATACTACTTCGTTTAGACGTATTTTCACAGACGTATCTTACTACGAGCTGATATAAACAATATACATAATTAAATCAATGTGTAATATATAACTAAAGTAAGTCTTAATATTTTAGATTTGTTAGGTAATTTTTTCTAATATACTATAGGTATCCCATAACAATGCATCAGATAACTTTTTTTATATATTTTTCACTGCGTAGTGAAAAATTAAAATCCACTAAGTTTTCCCGCCTGTGGGCAGTGTCAGTGTGTAAGAGAGAAGGCCAGGGTGAAGGTTGGTCCGGCTGGTCGACTAGCTAGACACACCTGTCGCCCGTCCAACCCGAAACATGGCTTAGGTGAGGTGAGATGAGTGTAGAGCAGTGACGGATTAAGAAAGGGAGTTCTCAGAGGAAACCGCAGACTAACGGCAACGTCCGCCACGTTTCCCACATGCGAAAAATCCGGGACCGAACCCGCCGGGGATAGAGCTCGGATCGCCTAGGTGGGAGGCGAGAGTTCTGACCCCTCGACCACCACGACCCTTGCGCTGTATAATAACATAGCTTATTTTTATTATTTCTTAGTGTGGTAAAACACCAATATGAGTACTGCTGAAAGTGTGGTATGCAGGGGCAAATAACATTCCGTATATTCCCTATACTAAATATATACTTCGATTCAAACAGAGACAAACTTGTGTTCAGTAACTTGCTGATAGTATATAAACATGTTACTTTCAAAGCTCACACTTGCTTATTACATACGATAAATACATTACGTATTGCGATTTTTAATGAAAGTAGTAAGGACATATCATTTGTTTGGCAAGTCTCTAGCAAGATTATTACGCATAAAACGTATTGCTACGTCAACTACGTAAGATCTTTTTTTGTACCGTATAATTTCCTAGTCCGCGTCTGAAGTTACAGATTGGCAGACGTATGATGCAACATGATTATAACCTATTTACGCCGTAAGTTTGCAAAATTACATGTGGACAATTCTCTGAGCTCTTAGAGGTCGTATAATTAGAAATTAAAAAAGTTTTATTATGTTCTTGATTTACAAGCTCACAAAGCTTTCAAAATTCACAAAACAGCAATCAACTATGGCTTTCCCAGTACACATATTATGCTTACAAATACTACTGCGCCACAGAAACGTTAATTAACTTTGACACTTAAAAACAAAAATGTTTACCATTAATTAATTAAAGACTACGTATCACAATAAATGCTCAGTCATCTATCCAATTAACTGCCTTTCAAATAGTCACGCTGTCCAACCTAAATAGTCTGAAGTTGTGATGGCTCACCATGTGCTGCGCAGCACCCTGAGTGCACAACTGTCTTCCCTCTTGAAGTCTTCGGTTCGACTCCCGTCGCGCACCTCCTATTTGTTCGTCGAACCGTAGCAGCAGTCGTCTTGTTTCGCCCAATACTGCTCAGAAGGTATGTGTCTGCAGCCTCACAGTAGACTCGGACGTCACAAAGCCACCAGTCTCTCTCCACAAGCTTAGCACGTTCTTCTAGATGGACCAATAACGAAGTTTCCCCTCTGCTGGTACCGAAGTACACCTTCTCTGAAACCACTTGGTAGACAGTCTCCTTAAGAAGCTAGTTACTGCTCTCTTTGATACAACACCTCCAATGATGTTCTCAACAGTTCACCGCCTCTCTGTAGCATGTTGACCCCTTCTTCACTGCTGCAGTTGATACAACACCCCAAGAGTTGCTCTTCCCTTCCACAGGCCGTTTGGTGTCACCCAGCCTCGACGCAGCCTCCAAAGTAGCTCCTCGTCGACACACGCCACACTCGAGTCACGCTTAAGACTTCCAGAGAACTCCGTAATTTTGCCGTTCGGAGGCCTTTATATGGCTCATTTAGTGACATCAATCGGCAGCGCAACATGGTGACGAGAGGCCTAACATAGACATTACCTCATTCTTATTTGCAGAGAGTCATGTAGGCAGATGCTTCATCAGGGAATCCCAATGACGTCTCTCGGGCGTATTGCAGCACCCCTAGGAATACCCTAACATCACTGTGGTCGACTAATCGGACTGTTCACCTAGTATAATGCAACATGCCTCCAGCCACACAACACTGTCCCCCGTTAAGTACATCTATGTGGACGAATTTAGATCCTCTAACCCGAGAGCCTTGACGAACAATCCGAAACAACACATCACCCATCTTCTTTAATATTTAATAAGGGCCTTCCAATTCTTCTGTAGCTTGGTGCAACACCCCTTCTATCTCTTAGGGTTGTACAACCACAACATTTGTCAGTCTTGGAATGTTTCATCTGGTGTATTCCTATCGTAGCGAGTCTTCATCTTGTCTGTGTTGATACTAAGGTGTCGCCGGGCAAGGTTTTGAGTGTGAACCAATTTGTGACATAATTCTCTGGCATATACTGAGGATGCAATCTGGTCTTCCTCTGCCGGTCATGCGAACATCATATCGCTCGGGTGACAGAGCTATATTCCAGCATCACTATTTTTTGTCTCCTTTTCAGGTTTGCTCCAGTTCTAGTCTGTAGTTCCTTGCATGGTTCTGGCATAAGGCCATCAAAATTCCCTGACTTCATTAATCCCTTGTCAGTTGTAGTTATTTGGGAGACTTGCTTGTACGTGCCTATGTTGGCCCCCTTCTCAAGCCGGATTGTCCTGTCCGTCTAGTTGACCATTCGAAAATGTAGATTTCCAGAGCCCAGAGAAACCAACGTTCTTGCTACCCCTCCACAAAAGGTAAGCCGCTTCCTCTTCCTAAATGTTTGACTAGAGCTACACGCCGCAAAAAATTGCCTTGACAGTGTGCAAGGCTCACGATATCACTGGATGCCGGGAGTACAGTCGTCTCGCAACATACTAATCGGCAGCAGGCTGGCGAGGATATTTCGTTTCGTGGCACCATTACCAGTTCTCGTTTGCCGGTCTTTAATACTCTCAACTGAATGTCTGTGCAACACTCTGTGCTTAACACATCAAGGTTCAGTAAATATTCATCTTTAATGTCAGCTATAGACACTTCGTGTTAAGTGTAGAGGTCACCCTTGTACCTTCTTCCCTTTCACTGGTGTGGTCTCACCTGTCACTGTCGTCAGAAAGCATCGTCCGAAATTAAGGCCCTGTGACTGCTGGCGAGAAGGCCTCAATATGTCCGGTCAGACAGCAGTAATGGTTGCTCCGGTGTCTACAACCATGTGGCAAGAAACATTACCAAATCTGCTCTCCACTAGGATTGCATCAAACTCTTTTTTCGCTCAGGGTACTTGAAGAAATAATGGGGCCTTTTCCTCTACCTTCACCATTCTTCCCTCCATAATATTTCGTTCTTACTCATTACTACAGCTATAAGGTTGCCACTGTGGCCACTGGGATCTCAGATGTCCATGTCATCCACACGTCCAACAGTTCTGTCGCCCTTCTGGTCGAGAGCGAGGCACACCCGATGGCTAGGTGGATTGGGTAGTCTCATATTCCTCTTGGTTAGTGTTATTTTGCTGCAGCTGCGTGCACTGGGCTCTCAGGTGTCCATGTTGCTCAAATTTCCAACACTTTGGTTGCCTGTGTAGTACAGGGAGACATGAAATCGAAGAAATTCAATTTTTGATTTCATTCATTGTGGTTTACATTATCTTCAGGATGTTCCGTAGGCGGTTAACTCTCTCGTCGCCCAACAGTGCAATCGCCTGCACAGCATGACGAGTTGATGGCCTTCTTGCAGATTAGACCTGCAGTGCTCTGGCGAGGGCATCCTGCACAGTCCTTGGGGCAGCCAGGCACAATGCATGTCACACCTCTACGCCAGTGATTGCATCGACGAAGAAGCCGACTACTATGATATCTCGTGCCTCTACTGGACACCCCTCGAGAGGGACAAATGGGCGAGTCGCACAGCGTCCTGCCACAATTCTTGCTGTGGCTCCCCTGATCTCTGGGTGCGGCTTCTTAGTTGGGCATGGTGGGCATGTAGTAAGTACTTGTCTCTGAAGCGCTGCCCCAAGTCAGTGAATACTGTCGAAAATTCTAGACGTTGTTTATCACTGCAGCAAGAGAGTAGGCACATTGCCGGTCAGGCCAGTTATGTATGGTTGCACAATCTCGAACTAGTTTTTGTGCTCTTGTCATGAAGTCTGGCAATCGTAAGGAACAGGCTTGACAGAAATCCCCTTCCCAACATTCGATGCTGGCACACTAGACACATAAAATTTGTTGCAACCCATTTTCTGCCTAATTATAAGTCACACCAGAGCCTGTTTCTAACTTCGTGGTCTTCTCTTCGCTGCCTTGAAATTCTGACTAAGCTCTGAGCCTGTTTAAACCGCCAGTAACAAGATGGCCACCTTCCTGACGATGACAATTGTCTTGCTACTCATTTCTCAGATCACTTATTTGCTGTTCTACCTTATCGTTATGCTGTTTACCTTTACATTTACATTGTAAATTTTCTGGTAAATAATCTCTATCACATCGTCTATTTTTCTGTCTACCATTTCGTTAACTTTGTGTACCTTTCACTAACATAGTTTACAAGATTACTAACATTCTTTTCTTGCTTATTTGCATTATCAATTTACTTATTTACATTTACATTCACATTGTCTATTTTCTTGTCTTTGTTTGAATTTACATTCACAATTTGCTTGTTTACATTATGCATTTTCTTATCTACTTTATCATTTACATTCTCAAATTTCTTATTTCCATTATTCATTTTCTTATCTACATTCTCAATTACACTGTCTATGATTGAATTCATTTGACTCCTTCATTGGCCACTCTTTCCATCAATGAGGGTCGTAAGTGCTTTAATTTCTGCTGACATGCTATTTGTTATCATGCTCCTTTACAATTGAAATTAAAATATAAAATTTATAATGTACCTCAAATTGTTTAAATATCAACAGTATGCAATAATGTAATACATAGAATTAATTAGTACATTAACACTAGTGTTATAAGATTACAAAGTTACATGTGGGCCATTCTATGAGCTCTTAGCAACAGAAGTCTTATAATTGGAAATTTAAAGAATTTAATTAAGTTCTTGATTTATTAGTTCACAAAGCTTTCAAAAATACTAAAACAGCAATCAACTACAGCTGTTACAGTACTTTTATTATGCATACAATTACTACTGCACAGCAGAAACATTCATTAACTTTGACAACTAAGAACAAAAATGTTTACCATTAATCAAATACTACAAATCACAATAAAAGTTCAATCGTCTACCCAATTAACTGTCTTTCAAATAGTCACAAAGTCCAACCTTAACAGCATGAAGTGGTGACGGCTCCATGTGCTGCGCAGCACCCCGAGTGCACTACTGTCTTTACTCTCGAGGTCTTCGGCTCGACTCCTGTCGCACTCCTCCTTTTTGTTTGTCGACCCACAACAGCACTCCTCTGTAGCGTACCGACACCTTCTTTACTGCTGTTGTTAATACAACACCCTCAAGTGTTGCTCATCCCTTACACAGCCCCTTGGTGTCACCCAGACTCGACGCCACCTCCAAAAGTGTTTCTTACCGACGCACACTGCAATCGAGTCACGCTTTAGACTCCCAGAGGACTCCATTATTTCGCATTTCGGATGATTTTATATACTAATCAGCTCCGCAACATTGTAACCAGAGTCCTAAAATAGACATTACCTCACTCTTCATTTGCCGAGAGTCATGTAGGCAACGGCGTCATCAGGGAATCCCGATCACGTCTCTAGTTCATGATGAACAAAACCAACAATTACTACATTATAACTTTTACAAATTCAAACTCAATTATAATTCCTCTACGCAAGCTCTATATCAATTAAATGTATCTTCAAACACTCACAATTGGTGGACACAATATCCTATCTCAGAGCATCACATTGGCTCTGTAGAAGTCGCAGAATGCCTTCATCGACACTACTACTTGAAAACCTTTCACAATCCATAGCTGTCACCACAATTAACTCACTCGCGCACAAGATGCCTCTCAGGAAAAACTATTCCAGCCTGTTGCACAGATTTCTTATATAGGCTTCATCAATAGTCCAGAAATCTCGTGGAGCATCTCTGTCTCAGAGTTACGAGGAACATGTCGCATCAGGGCTAAGTGAAAGTCGGAGACCCATGAGTATGTCGAAGAATTCTCTTGGCTGTGCTATTAACTGTTATCTGAGTGTTTACGAAAATCAAGATAGACGTGCAGATGGTCGCTGTGGCAAGATAAAAAGAGAAACCCTAGTCGCATAGAGTGTGCTGCTGTCCTTTTAACCTGCAGCTGGCCTACTCCAACTTATGCTTCTCGCACGAGAGTCGCGGCTTGTAACGCTGTTCGTACCGAACAGATATAGTAGTCTCTTGTCCATCATAGAGAGCTAATCTGTCTGAATTGACTACCTAGGGTTTCCTTGCTTGAGAGACTCAACAAACAATCCAGAAAACCACATATTTCATCATCTTGACTAGTAAGGACCTTCCCAGCATTTCTATGATTTAGAACATTATCATTTTCGTCGCTTTAGGCTGTACATCCGTATTAGCTGCCCCTCTTGAAATGTTTCTTTAAGTCCCTTCCACTCGTAACTCATTTTTTTCTAGTCACTCTTGACCATTAAATGTTGCTGAACATAGTCACAGATGATGCCCAACTTGCGACACAGTTCACTGGCATAGATGGTGAGTGAAGCCGGCTGATCTACTTTTGTTAGTCACTCAAATAACACATCACCTGGGAGGCGAAGGTATTTCCCTATGAGCAACTTCGAAGCTGTTATCCGTATTGCTTCATAGACGGCATACCAATAATCGAGGTTAGATTAGGGGCACCTTGGAGTCCCAATCTTTTTGATTATCTGGCACAAAAATTGACTGATATTGTTCTAAAGTATGGTTCAGCTGTTCGACCGTCCAGTCTGACGATAAAAAGGTTTAATCAGTGTCTTCTTCATTTCTAGAAATTTTGTCACCACCTGGAACAGCGAGGCTTATAAGTTGCAGCCCTAGTCTGTGTTAAGTTCAAGTGGTATTCCAAACATTGAGAATACATGCTGACCTAATGTATCAGCCAAAATGCTAGCTTCTTGATCAGGTATCGATACGACTTTAGGGCACTTTGTGAAATAATCTTGCATCACAAATAGGTACCGATAGTTCCGCATTGTTAATGGCAAGGAATCAATATTTATTCTGCCAACCTCTCAAACAGAGTTCCAAATACATATTTTGAAGATGACATCGTCTCCTAGTTCTTGGTACCTCCCTCCAAGCACAGCCATAATATGTTCTGATCCAACTTTTAATATCTCTCTGTAAGTAGAGATGAGAGTCTTTCTGATTCCAAAATGTCCTCTAGCTGATGAACTATGAAGTTTCTTCAACACCTCTGAAACTCAAATTTATGTGTGTACCAGTTGTAGATGTGTTTGTTTGCCATTGCATCTGCACTTTCTCAGTTATGGTAGGCTAGAGAATCCGATTGTATTCAGTATGCTGTGGTTGTAACAGTTGTCTAAATAAATCTGCTCACCCAGGATACTGATCACTTTCTTTCAATTGTAATATTGGACTAAGAGCAAGTTAATTTCTCTGATCTGTGCTACTATTTTTATCACTCTAAGGAGAAAGTTCATCGCTTTTTGTGAACTCTTGCTTTCTTGTTCTTCGAGCAGTTGGTGGCTTCCAGACTTCTCCTCTTGGTGCTTAACATCGGAGCACACTGGTTCATGTGGCTTCCTGGAAAATGCACCAACATTGTTGTGTAGGCATCTAGGCCGGTGCTGTATTTCTAAATCATACTCTTGGAGGTGTTGTATCAACCGAGCCATTTGTATTTAAGGGTTTCTGAAATTCGCTTGCCAGTATAATGAAACATAAGCTGTTCCTAGAATAAAATGCTTTTAGTGTATGTAATATTGAACGTAAGAAATGGCTGTAACTATTGTAAAGAGTTACACAGTAACTTCTTCCAGGTTATGTAACACTTTGTTGAAATATTCTAATGGCCTTTTGTTTTCCACGCTGGATCTATGACAACACAAAACCAATCCCCACATCACTAGTATCAGTGTAAAAACATTAACCCACGTTCACTGCTAGAGTAGCCTAGGACAGGTGGAGAAACTGTTATAATTTTCTCAGCGAAGATCCACATTCGGGAGTCCAGATTATTTTTTTTCATCTCAATCAACTTAAGTTATTGATTTCCCTTTGTGGAAAACTAATGCAAAAAACGCCGAAAAAATAAGCAGAATCTCCAGAAATCTTCTAACTTGAGCCCGATCAGTTGACTGTGGCTGTCTTTTATTCATTTTGTCTTCTCAGGATATGCTTATAATCCCTTCAGCCGACATCCCAAATAACACAGCTACGTTGTGGCAACGTTGTCACAACGTTACCATTAAAAATTTCAACGTTGCCACAACATTGAAGTTACGTTGATACAACGTTGCCGCAAAGTTGCTGCAACGTCTAAATGTCCTCTTTATGAAACGTTGATTATGAAATATTGCTGCAACGTTATATTTTAATACTTTGAGCAACTTCAACATTGCAATGTATCTTGAAATAAACATTCTGGCATCACTTCCAAACATGTGTTTCAAAGAAAACACAACACACACACTCGCATGGTAGTTGAGTGTCCAACTTATATTACACATTACATTTGAGGGCTGATATATTAATCACACCAATCCACTAAACATGAAGAACATAAAATTTTTAAGTAACTTAATAACCAATAAATTTTAATAATAAAAACAAATATGAGTTTTAAAACAGTACATTACAATAGATGATTGCTATCAACATTGTAGCAAAATGAAGACTGTGATTATGGTTACTATGAAAACGGTACGACAATGTTTTTGATAGTTATGTTGCCAACTTCAACAATGCAATGTTGTGTCAACGTTTCTGCAACCAGATGTGTTATGTGGGATTATGTATCCCAGGATATTCACTTTTTTAAGGTGTGGCAATTTGTGGGAATTAGCTTAAAACTATCTGAAATTACAGTCTGCAACAACTAATAATGACATGTTAAGTACTTTTCTAATGTCTTCTCTATGATCAGAATATAATCTAAATAAATCTGACAAATGTACTATAGTACTACCATTAGTTGTTCGAATATCACTCGAGCATTGCACATTCCAAAAGGCATGACTTTGAATTGTCAAGTCCCTTTTCCTTGTACAGAAAAAGGAGACCAGTCTATCTTCTGCGGCCATTTCAAATTGCCAGTAAAAACTTTTCATGTCGAAGGTGCAAGACAGTCAGGCTATGCAATGTGTCATCCAGCAAAGTAAGTGGGTAAATGGATTTCCTGGTCACATAATTCACCTGGCAGTAATCTCCACAAAATCTTGCAGAGCCATCTTCATTCGTATTCAACACAATGGGAGATGATCATGGGCTGATTAGTGCCTTTTTCACATCGATATCCTTAATTTTTCTGCAGAATTACATAAACCTCTTAGACATCTGACCTAGGAGGTTGCTTGATACATTTAGCCTCTCCTGCGTCCATACGGTGGCATGCAACAGATGTCCTACCAAGGTCACGTGAATCACATGAAAAATATATTTTTTCCTTCATCGAGAGTTCTGAATAAACCTTCTCTTGTTTCCAATCTAGGTTTTCCTTACTTTCTGTCAGAGTTCTATAAGGAGGTTTGCAGAGTGTGCTTAGCATACTCCTCCCTTAAGTTTATGGCCCAGTTGTGATTATTTGGGAAACTTTACATTACCACGACTGTGGCCGCCTCAAGACAAATTGTGCTGTAGGTGAATTTTTTTCATTCTAACAGTCATGTTATTCAAGTTTGATGAAACTTAAGGCCTTGTTACAAGAACTTTGTCATGGAGATCACTCCTTCGACCCAATTGCACAATAAATCCTAAGAACTTCACAAATTTACCTACACAGCACCCTGTCATTAAAATTTCACTTGAGGCTGGCAGCACAGTGCCCTAAAACCAAACTACTTGATAGCTGACTAGTGAGGCTAATTCTGGTCGTGGTATTATTACTACCGCTGTTTCATCTTCTCTCAAGATCCCCAGTCGAGTGTCAATACAACATCCTAGTTTGCTCAGTACATATAAACATATAATAATAAACATGTATCTTCAATTTATGCTATGTAGACTTTGTATTATAGCTTGGGATCACATAATTTTAGCTGTACACTTTTCCTCCCGATATCGGGTGTGGTATCCCTAGTTACAGTTGTTAAAAGACACTGCCTGATATAACCATTTTGTGATTCCTGCAGGAAAGGCCCTATGACGTCCAGCATGATGACAGTAATGGTAGCCCCTGTAACTAAGACCTTCTGATAGGTTTCATCGTACAAGTTACCTTATACCAGCAATGTATTAAGTTCTTGTTTCACCGAATGCACTTGAAATGTGGGGACTTACCATAAGCAATCACAAACCTTCAATCTTAAAGACTTGTGTTCACATATTTCCCGAATTTTGGACAGATTGGTTGGCCTCGTGAGGCTTTCGACACCAGTTTCCTCGCCGATTTCGTCGGCACGGGCTGTCGTGGTCATCCACAGTCCCAGCATTCTGGTCGCTTTTGTGGTCGACGCAGTGCTCTGCAGCACCAAATATCTGTAAATGACATTCATTGGAGTCTCAATTTCCTTTTTCATCACTTGGCAGTGCCATTAGTCGCATCGCATAAAAATTAGCCATGACAACTCAACCTCCATTGCATGAGCTAAGGTTATGGTGTGGCACTGCCAGGCGCACTACTTGCCGCATCTTCATATCAGCAACGATATCAATGAAGAAGCCAATGGCAATCACTTCCCGTTCCTCCTCTGGACACCCCTAGAGTTACTGATAGGCTAGCCCCACAATGTCTTGCCAAAGTTCATAGCGAGAGTCCCCAGGTCGCTGGCTGCGACTTTAAAGTTGAGCACAGTGAACGTGTCACAAATTGCGGTCACAGGAGCACAGTTCTGAACCGGAAACTAATGTAAACTACTATAGAAAATGTCGTTAAGGCAGAGATTGGACTATGATGTGTGCAGGACCACTCAACATAGCTGACAGGCAGTAGGCACGCTGTTCTGCTGTCTAGCCATTCAGGGTTGCGATAATCTCGTATTGGTGCTGATACACCATAATTTGTGGCCATCATAAGTGGCAGGTTTGATTCTAACGTCTTTTCCAATCCCAGACACAACACCATCTGAATTAATGTGCTTTGACATTCCTGCCACCAATCTGACGTTGCAGAGTTCTTTCCGTCGTTAACCTCGTGCCTCATTTCTGACTTCGTTGCGTTGCTATCTTAGCATGTCGATGGTTGACCACACGTCTTCCAATATAGGAATTTCTCCCATTCTGTCCTTAAGACACTCACCTCTTTCTGCAGATCGTCTTTCACATTTCCAATATTTCTTTTTGTCAAGTTTTACAGTCACTAAAACCGCCTGTATTATGGTATACCATTTGAAAAACAATCAGTTTTAGTCCACATACACAATGTTTGTATGCACAAGCTCACTGATTCCATCCATTTTTTGTCTACATTATCTTAAACACTGTCTGTTTTCTTGTCTACATTCTCACTAACATTGTACCTTTGTCAAGGCTCACAATCCTTCCTACTCACTAGCAATAATTCTTGTAAGCATATAAGTATTAACATAAAATTACTTTTCTTTAAACATTCAACATGTAAGTGTAAATGCATATTTACATACGCTTATTTTAATTATTTTATATTTTTACTAAGTGTTTCCATCCCACTTCTGACACGAGTGTTAAAAGTTAGGCAAGAAGCACTGGCGGTCTAAGACTAAATTAATTAAAATAATTAAAGCCAAATTCATTTACAGCTATCTGCAATAAAATTCATAAATATTACTAACAATCTCGCCTAAATTAATGTCACGAATTAAGGACAAGCAAAACAAATAATTACGAAACAAATAACTGTTATAAATTAAAAATCATAATGTCCCAGCCCTTTATGCAAGCTCTCTGTTCATTAAATGTTTGTATGCACACTCACAAATAAGCACACTGAAAGTTTTCTGAAAGTCACAGAATACACTCTTCGACTCTATTCCTCGTAGCACACAATACCGCCTAGTCCCTTGGGTACTTGTCACAAACCATCACTGTTACCACGATTCACTGACATGCATACAATATGCCTCTGGGAAAAATCTCTCCCATCATGTGGCCTAACTCTGTTAAATTCACTTAATTGAGAGTCCAGAAATCTCGTGGCGACGCTCTGACTGGAAGTTACGAGAATCATGTCGCGTTAGCATAAAGTGAGTAAGCAGAAGAATTCTGCTGGCAGTAATATTTATTGTTATCTAAGCGTTTACGAAACTCAACAACGGATACGGATATCGGAAACCACCCAGACGAAGCTTTATTGCAACATATGACTAAAGCGTCCTAGAAATATAAAATAAAGTTCAATGTGGCCCGACTTATAAATATTTACGTTGAAGGTGAGAGGATTTTAAACCCTCCCTCCTTTAACAACTAGGTCGTAAAGCTTGTGGAGGTTGAAGAGAGTTGAAGGGCAAAACAACAGCCATGTCCGAGCTGGGATTCGAACTCAGGACCTCTCGCACTGCGACCGGTGCCTAACCGACTACGT
>PNEQ01109887.1:0-37883 GCA_003012365.1 Medauroidea extradentata
GCTACCCTACTAAAAATTGTATATAACGCACGTCATTTTTCCGCAGTATTACTGTCGCTACCCTACTAAAAAATCAACATTTCTATCTACATCAAAGTGTAGAGACGCGCGAAATTTTGATTTATTACGTAAAATTGTTTTAATTGTTTTTTTTATTGGGTGTGTACTTCCTCTCGCCGAAGGTTGTGGCTATTTGTACGTCTAGTTTTACCTCGTGTTGCTCGTGGGTCCGCGGCTGCTGCTCTGGTTCAAGTCCCGGCATGGATGGTGTTACATCATCATGTAAGCGAGACGTACTCCCAGGTAGGTAGGGCACAGCTGCACCGTCGACCAGTCCCTCGCTTGCCCTCTAGACGCACACTGTACGGGCGTGTCGTCGCGACGGCTGACTGGTCACGAGGGGGGTTCTTGCCCCCGGAAGACTTGCCCGCCGCGCCGGTCAGCACTTTTCCGCGTCCTCGCCTCACTACAGCACTCTTTCGTTTTCGCGCCATCTCTATCGCTCACTTTAGAGAACTGCATTGTGACCACACGCGGTAGGTTTACAGTTATTTTGAAAATTGTTTTGTTTTAAACCAACATTATTTTCGTATTGAAGAATCCCTACTTTGTTTTGTCGCAATTATATCATAATCTGTGCCTGAATTTTTGGTAGCAATAAAACGTCATAATTTTCAGATATTTTTGCACAAAGTAACACCAATTATGTTAAAAGGCAAAGTCAAGCTAAATATTTTGCGAACGAAGGTTCCATTATTTTGCAAAATGCATCATTGTGCATTGTATGACTGCTCTTTAGTCTTCAATTTTTTTTTTTTTCAGATCATTCCGTCATAAAAGTTTTGAGTTTTTTGCACAAATTTGAAAAAGAAATAAAAACTATGGCCCTAAGTGTGGTAATTCCTTAGGTTTCATTTAATTTATTTATTTCAATTGTTTATGAATACTTATAAAAATTGTTTATTATTATTAATCTGTTGTAAAATACTTTACGTTGCGATAGACTAATCAATAACAGCTTATATCAAATTTAAATCATAAATTGTTTCTCGCTCTTTTGGTGTCTTCAGGTAATACGTTTCACTGAATTCGAAGACAATTGTTTAATAGCACAGCAATGTAATACATGTTTATTAATTTCAATATAAATAAGTGTATGATTCACACATGGGAAAATCCAAATTATTTATCTACATTTCCTGTATACCTACTTCGTGTTTTCAGGGTATTTTATGAAATAGTAGGGTGAGAAAAGAGTAAAATAGTAACATAATTTACAAGCATTAAAATGAATATGAATTTTTTTTCCTTGCTAATTTCAATGTTTTACTATATTATTTTGTTGCGCCTCATTGTGATTAACACATCAGTATGCATAGAAGAAGAGTTGTGAAAATTGTGTTCGTGCGTAGTTTTATTTTATTTTTGAACTCTGTAAAATCGACGATCAGCAATAAAATTATAATTAAAGGGAACGGAGTGCCATACTCCAAATATTTTCTATGACTTTACCCTTACGTTAAGGTGGATAAATATAGAGATTTACTATTTGTATGACTCCGTATTAACATGATTAAAGTCGCCACTTACCACGCACTTTAAATAATGGTGCAATGTTCGTAAATACGTTTTCGTACTACCTATTCCACATGTGCGCATTGTGCCACTGTACAAGTACGGATTGTCATTGTTAGACACCACGCTTATTAAAAAAAACACTGTTTCTAAGTCCGTTAAGAACCTTCGTACTTCGGAATGTACTAACCGGGCTGAACGTTTCCACAATCTTTCCACCAATAAAATTACGTGTTCAACGCTTAAGTCCCATAGTAAAAATGGATCGACGGAAATCTGGCACTCTAGTTCAGTGCTTTGCTCGTTGTGGCATTTTATATGCGCTTCAAGGTCGTCCTTGTTGCTTCGTCACATCTGAACCTCTGACTCTCAGGTAGGCGACAGCCTTAAGTATTTGTAATTGTTTCAATAAGTATACGAAAGTTAATTTTCGTGGTCGGGATTGCCACTTGAAATGCCTTTACGCAAAATTGAAATGAATTACATACATGTTAATTTTTTTATGATATATTGTACTTAAATACGTTCGTAAGAATTAAAACTTAATTCTTCAAATAACGGAATGTCGTAAGGCCATTTACTTTCGTCTTTTTGGGAGAAATAATTTTTATTGTCCATGGTTTCATGTTTTTGCGTTTAGGCTATCTAACACGTACCAATTCATATCGAGTTTAATAACTGGCATATCACAAAAAGTATTTACAATAGTACATCTGAAATTGCAAAATTTAGGAATCCATTTAGAACCCCTATAAGCGTCGTAGATTTATAAATATTATTCACAAATAAATTACGAATTTAATCCCGCGAAGCTAGTAAGAAATTTTTTAATGTGCCCGCAGCTCGGTTAACTTGTTTTCAAATTCAGTGTTCGTTATTGTCGTTTCATGCATGTTATCGTCACACCGTGTTGCTTTTGACAATTGAAGGCCACAGTTAGTTTGCGACGAATGCGTGTAATCCCGGGAACAATATGTTTATGATTGACCTCGGACGACCTCGGTTATTTTTGTAAACCAAGGCTTTATGTGGAGTTATTTTTCGCAGGTATTCAGCACATGCTACTGTTTTTTTGTCCTTGGTGTTGGTAACATTCAGAAATTAACCGTCATAAACACTCGGCGGGGTATTGTGGATGACGTTAGTTTGCTGATGTAAAGTTCTTAAATGGGTTGGTTTACTACAAACACTTGCTGTAACATACTCCATCAGTGACACACAGGATTGATTGAATCTATGAGATCGAGATTCGCTAGGAAGAGAGATGTTTTGGAAAACTGCCTAGGAAAACCTGTTGTATGTTTCTGGAATATTTTGTTAGTGACACAGCAACTGGTGCTTTCAGTTTCATATCCGCTATGTCAAGTTGTGAGTGATGACTGATGAGACAGAGCTTCAGTTGGAATGGTAGCGTCAAATCGTAGTCCCGTGGGTAGTTTGTTAGGACAGTGCTATACCATGAGCTGTCACTTTCGGGAGGGGCCCAAAATAACACATGATAAATAAAAGTATGTCATTGAAAAATTGTAGCTTTACTTTGATACAAACTGAAAAGTTATATGTTTTTTTACTATAATAACACAATGTTTTTATTACACGCACAGAGACAAAATAATGAAACAATGTAATTGGTTTTCTAAATTTATTAAATTTTGTATAGGGGGCTTCTTCTTTCCTTGGCTATGCTAATGTGTTAGGACTAGTTACAATTAATCATTCTGAACTGTTATGTGTAAACTTATTTTTTCACGGCAGGAATATTGTATCCCGCGATTCAGAGATTCTCTTTTGAGACATGTTTTCTCCTTTATTTTCTACTGCGATTTGAAGCCAAGTAAGTAAAAACATTTCTCGTCCATGCATTGATTTGCACAGTTATACTCTGTTACGCATAGCTTTAATAAATCTTGACAGTTCACAGGATAATTTATTTGATGTGCTGTACGTGCTTAATGCGATATCAGTAAACATAACTTAGTTCTAAAGTAAACATGAGATAAGCGTTCCGTCGTGTGTGACAGACATTACATAATGTAAATAGGTAGTGCCCAAATAACTGCCAAAAATTTACTGCAGTTATACGAAACAGAGTATATATAATACGTGTATGTATGCCACAGAGTTACGTGGGCCTTCTTAGAAGTGCAAACTGGCAATAGTTGGAAACATGTCGGGTGTCTAAATAAATGTTAGGCCCGCGACTGCGATTGTTCATTGTCTCCGCAGAGGAAGTGGCGTTGATCGATTTACGTTGAAAGTGTTACCTTTCCCAATATTCCTGGTGTCTTTTAGTCCGTGTCGTGGGAGCATGTCTCCTCCCGCAATTTTATCCTCGTCAGTTGCAGTTACTGCCCTAGGCCTACGTGCAGTTTGTAACTTTTCCTCATTATTTTTATGTTCCCGTGTACTACATATTCACTTATGATGCCGTAGAATCCAAGATGATCCCACGTGAAGTGGAGTTTTATTTGAGCTTATTAAGTTCGTCATTTTTGTTTGTTGATGTGACATAACTTGTATCGTGTGCAGAGAAAATGATAAGCTAGTTGTTAATTTTTTTGTTTTACTCTTAATGAGTGTTAATTATTTTTGTGTTTGGTGTTTTGTTTTTTGAGAAGCAAGTTTCCTCGTACATAATGTTGCAGCACATGCATGAACAAATGTGGTTTTTATAATACTGTCGAAATACAGACCATGATTCTGAGAGTATGAATGCTTTCATGCATACTCATAGGGAGACTATCGTTAATTTAAAAGGCAGGGAGTGGCTCCTTTTTTTTATTTGCATCCTTTCTACCCTAACGTCTGTTATGAATTTAACTTTAATAATATTCGGAACAATATTTAATGTATGTTGTAAATACTATTATCGCTTGACTTCTTGTTCAAGTATCTCATCTGTAATTGAATTAAAAGATTCTTGCAAAAGGAACTGTACTATTAAACGAAATGTTTTGGATGTAAGCCCTTGTCAGAACTTTCGTCTCTGAAAACCTAGAGTGAGACAAAAAAATAAAATAAATGAGCTGTTTGTTTTTTCGTAGTCCCTAATTACATAAATAAAATAAATCAACAACAAAGTTCCAAAGCAATTAAAACGGAAGCAAATAAAACTGGAGGAGGTAACTAGCTACAAAGACAAGGTTACACTAAAGACAATAACCCTGACGTCCCACACGAGACTACAGACGACACAGAAACACATGGTAAATTTCGTACGACGAGCTTGGTTCGACGTTTCGGGAGCTGGCGTCTTCTCCCGTGCTCATGCAGACTTCAAGTGACGACTGAACATTATTTGATGCGAAATACAGATTAAACCCTCTCCTAATGCAGCCGATGGGAGACGTGACATTGGGCCGCGCACATAGCAGTGGATATTCCAGACTGTTGTATTTACTAGTGCAATAACTAGTTAATTAATACATAATGACTTAGATCATGTTTTATCGTATCGGTGACGAAAGTTGGTTTTATTCTAGCATACAGTGCGTGGCTGGATTCATTTCCTGTGAAGTTTGGATGTTGTTTACTAGTCGGAAGACTAGGATGACAAATATTAGGTCTGATTTGAAGTAAATGTAATATCGTTGAAATGTTTCAAAGGGGAGGATTGTGTTAAAGTAGTGAATCTTGGATTCTCTCTCTCTCTCTCTCTCTCTCTCTCTCTCTCTCTCTCTCTCTCTCTCTCTCTCTCTCTCTCTCTCTCTCTCTCTCTCTGTGCTCGTGAGCTCTCTACCAAGTTCTGCCTCTTGCTCAGAGCCGCACTGCAGGTGTGTGATTTCGCAGCACTTGATACCAATTCCGAAATACTATCGCCGACCATCGTAGCGCAGTCAGTTAAGCGCCAGTCTGCGATGCGGGAGGTCCTAGGGTCGACTCCCTGCTCGGACATGAATATTGTAATATCCCTTCACCTCACGTCAACCTTATCGGTTCTTATTACCTCTTTGTTAAAGGGCTGTGAAACCCTCTCGCCTCACCGAAACTTTATCGTTTAAGAGGCGTGGTACATAATTCAACGGTAAAAAGCATTATTCTGTAACTGTAGGTTTCTTGAAGCCAATTTGCGAAAATTAAACAATAGCAATCCTAGAAAACAGTTTTAGCCAACGTTTTGAACAAAATCGTTTCCAGTGTTGCGAACTTCTGAGGCACAATCTCTGACGCCGAAACCTCGTGCATTTAACTGCTGCGCAGGAGATCACGCATAACGAATTAGTAATTCTGGATAAATATTTACTCATAATGTTGGCAAATACCGTTATCTAGGATTGTCATTGAGTATTTTATCCATATTGGCTTCGAAAAAAGCGTAGACATCAATTATGTTTTCAGCGTTTATCTGCCACGCACTCTTAAGATCTTTGTTCTAGTACATTTGAAAGTTGCTGTCCAGCGAGTATACCAAGCGTAAAACAAGACGAGCGTTATCTAACCTACATAATTAAACTTTGTACCGTTCAGAGCCATATTTCTTTCCACTGCGACTGTAATTGAGGAACTCCTGCCGTTGACACTTTCACATACTCGGAGCTAGTTTAAATCCTAGGATTGTGTAATTTGTCCATAGAGCCCAAAACGGTTGACTAATGATGTGAATTACCTAAATTTTGGCATGTCATTAAAATATATAATTAGAGAGTAATTAAACTTGCAAATTCCATGAAACAACTGTGTAACTAAAGTGGTAAACTTTATGACCCAGGTGGTATACCCTTGGTTCAAACATAACATAGCTAGGTCTTGGCAAGTAGTCCGCCTGAGAGATAGTTTACTAACCGGCAAACTCGGCCAAGGAATGATAATACTAAACACGGCACAATGCGACAGCGGAATTCCCCACTCCTGTGATTATACGTGTTGACACACACATGCCATGATAAAGGGGCGTGTGACGCTAATGACAAAGTTTGTCTGCTCCGTATCGTCACCAGGGTTACTACGCCAAGATGCTCCAGGACGTCCAGATATGTTCGCCGTATAACCGTGTCTTCATGGAAACTATTAATTGGGGACTGTCATAACTAAATTGAATGGCTAATTAACTTGGATTATAATTATATTTATGAACCTGATGATCTGCCTCCCTCCGCGGCTACAGTAATTAACTTTGTATTTGATTACGTGTTATATCGCGGATGAAGTTCCTAACTAAATCGGTGGGTTATTTATGTAACGTCAACCCCTAACAAGTAATAACTTGGCAACCTTCTTAATGAACATATTTTTCCCAACTTGTATGCTTAAGCAAATAAGTACATTATATAACAATCCTGCTTAGCTTAATATCTTGCTGTTATTGTGTAGCTACCTACACTATTGGATAGTTAGCCATGATATTCATTAAGAAATTACTAGTCGATCCTCGGATTACCACATAAGAAGAATTTCCGTGCAAAAATGTAACGATATATATTTCGTAGCTGCCACTGTTTCTTCCTCCATTAAAATTTACAGGTAAATTTCATTGCTAAACCATTGTCAGTTAATGAAAATTGCTGGAGACAGGTGTGAAAGAACCACAAGCCTCGGCTGAAAGTAGGAGACGGTTTAGAGGTGACTCATATGGCCGTACCATTAGTCCGAGTTATATTTCAGTAAATGTTTAATGTAGTAATTTTTGTTCATGTTCGCAGTGATCATGTGAAAATGCTTTATTGGGGTACCAACAAGAAGGAATCTCTTGTATTTTATAGAAATTCTCGGTCATATTATTTCTAAGAAAATATTTATCTTTATTTGAATTTGAGAGGTGTGGCTGTTTGCAGTATGGACCTAGACGTATTTTTGCTAATTATCTTTATCAGAATTTTTTACTTTCGTAATCTCTATAATTCGTAAAATAATCGTTTAATAAAATTGTAGGTTAGGGTGAACTATGACTATACTGGTTGTAATCCGATATTTTACATATTTTCAGAATTAAGTGAAACTAAATATCATGAAAAATTTACCCAAGCTATATTTTAAGCGTGTATTTTAAAAACTCTGTTTCTGATAGTTTAATTTCCGCGCAAAATTTTTTCTGAGCTCTTAAAGTGGAAAATTTCTTTTAAATCGGTTTATCGAGATGGTAACTATAGAACATGCAGGAAGTTATTCTCATATTCATTGTTTCAAATGAAAGTATGCAAGCGTTGTGCTTCGAGGACATTGGTGCTTAGAAAACAAAAAATAAACTGCACAAGGTGTCAGGTAAAGCAACCACTGGTGTTGCGTGCTTGAAGTTACATGTTTTAAGAACGCTACGAATAAATGTTGTTGTTGTAAAGTGCATTCGTGAAGCATCTGAGAGAAATAAAGAAGACCGTACACACTAACAGAACGTATGCTGTGTTTCATGTCACATTATAATCAGTGACGATGAGACACATAATAACTGGAGCTTCTAATTTCCCCAATTGATAGTTGCTTAGAGTAAACCTATGATTTTTAACGATTATTTTATTTTTGTGACATAATTATTTTGACAGTTATTTTAAAATCTCTGCAGAAAAATATTATTTCATATGGTTCAAATCATTAATATTATCCAACCTTTAATTACCATAGTAAAAACACATTAATTTTCTTTTGCAGTTTCCATATAATTATAACAATTTTAAAAAAAAATCTCAAATGAACATAACGCAACTAATAATATCGTATGAGGATACTCGAGGACCAGGATGTCACACCAGGGTGCACACTTTTTACTGGGCGCCCGTAGACATCTGCTTGTCGAGGCCGTACACTGGAGAAGTGTCGGAATGAGAGAGGCGGAGGAAACTGGAGATCCCCGAGAAAACCCGTGGGTCAGCTACAAGGTCCGGTACTTTTCCCACATGCGGAAATCTGTGGACCTACCCCGCCGGTAATCGAACCTGGATCGCCGTGGTGGGAGGCGAGTGGCCGCCGCGAACTCCTATCAAGCAACTTAAAATATATTAAAAATTACATATGTCATACAACCCAAGCTGTAAATCCGACATGGAAGAGAACAAGTCGATCACTGCACTCTTGTTGAGTGGCTTGCGCGGAGAAGTGATACTGTATTACGTAACGCTGGTCAGCAGCGCCCTTAACGCTCCATCTATTTCGTGCCTCGCCCACACAAACGCAGTGTACCCAGGTACCCGAGCGGTATGCATATTTTCGGCCGTTAGCTGATTATTAGGAAAACTGCTCATCGAATATGGCAGATGTCGGCTTTGGAATTGCTTTTAAGGAACGCCACAAGTGTGTGTACCCATTTCAAGGTCAGCACTACTCATTAAAGCGTATTTTCCAGCGGCCGGAAGTGGCTAAAATGAGAGTGTTTGCGCGCCTTGTTAGGTATGTAAATATCGGCGCAGAATCTTATAAAAAGTATAGGTGCGTACAGTACACTATTAACTTTAATGATACGTCATAAAATTATACGGTCATCACTGATAATCTCGTACAGACGCGTTGTCGGCGAAAAGACTGCACACCAGTTCAGTGACTTGCGCCTAGGGACTAGGTAGAGGTGTGTTGCCCGTGCTGTCTCGTCCTTACCGCTTCCACACTTCTAGGCCTCGGCCGCGCAAAATACTTCACCCACCCAGCCACATTTCTTAACAAAGGCGACGCCTCAATGTGATTGCAGTGTGCCTAGACCACGGCCGTAGAAGAACAGGTCTGGACACTCGCATGGAAACTTGACCCCCTTGTTGTTTGGCTGTAGTTCACCAAGTTACCGAGAATATTGTGTTTTATTGGCGCTGATGTTACGGCGGTCGATCTCAAACTCCGCCCACTTCCCTCCCACTAAGATAAACAATTTATCAAATACTTCCTTCGCTCACAATTTTAAATCATGGCTCCAGAAATCTTTATTTACTTTATAATGTTAACAATGGAAAAAAAGTGGGCGGAGTTTGAGTCCGACCGCCCGGATTACAGCGCCTAAAAGTAAACGTTCTCGGTAACTTGACGAACTACAACCAAACAACAAGGGGGTCAAGCAAAATACATTGTTAGATAGAGTGTCCAGACCTGTTCTTCTACGACCGTGACCTACACAGTGCGTGCAGTGAGTTGTGCGCTGCGTCTTCCCTTGCTGAGTGTTGCAGGTGTGCGGCGTTGAGGTAGGTCAGTGGCCTGTGCCAGTTCCTTCGCTGGCCGTCGCGTCGCCGGATTATGTGGGCGTGCCCCTGCAGATAACGTTAAATGACGAGAACTTTAATTTCGCCGATAACGTCCGATGTTTGTAGCAAATACCTCTACAAAGAATCCAACGTCATAACGCGAAATTTACTTTTGAATTTTACTCGTTAGTAGCTCGGGGTTATATTTATAATGTATTTTTTGTTGTTACATTTAACTTTTAATAATTCTCAATATAATTAATTAGTTGTTAATTAGATGCGTTATTACAGATACACAATTTCACTGCGTTACTATTTCGTAAAGCATTTATTTTTCGATGCCCTTCTTCGGTAAGGGTTAGTTTGTCGTATTGGCGTTACAGGAACCTGCTGCTGGTGGAACAAGACCGCCGATGCCGTGTGCTCGCCGCACGACGATTTCGTGCCGCAGCCGCCGCACGATTGAGGTATCCCGGCAGGTACCGGTCGTGTTTTTTTATCGTGTTCGCTGAGAAAGTGACCGCTGTCTCATTTTCAAACAGGCGTTTGTCTCTTGGTTGAGTTAGGAAACAATCTTGTGTTTAATGGGTGCTTTGAGAAAGAGGCACTTAGTTTCCGTGGTAGGGGACGCCCAATTAGTCAAACTTGCTTTAATCGTACCCTTTCCACGTCTTTTTTAATAACCCAGTCATTGAATAGAGTTCAGTGGCGCACTGAATGGAAGGTTATGGGGGTTGAACTAATCCTCTCCTCCCTCCCAAAAAAATGTGTGAAAATTTTTATACTAACAGTAATTTTTCTTCGACTAGTTGCGTAAATTTGACTGTTAGGATTTAAAACTATCATGCTGTAATTTCATCCAACAAAACTTTGGCAGAAGAGGTCCACAGGATACAAACTCCTTTTTTTTATCTTGCGAAAACTGCTTAAAAAGGACCATTTTGCACCTTGAAATCCAAATTTGTCTGGGGCAGGACACCCGGACACCCCTCTTTGTTAGGGGGGAGGGGCAGTGTTACTTCATAACATTACCATGTTCGAAACCCCAACCCCCGGCCCTAACACAAATCCTAACTATGGTCCTGTCTAACACTCCTCGATCAAAAATCCTTGTTGCGCTCCTGATAAAGAGTTCCTTGTGCTGGACCTGTCTCGGTGAAGTGTTTAACAGTTTCTTTCACATTTGCGGCCATACTTATATAGGATTTTATCTCTCTCACACCACGGACCATGCGGTTTAATACTAGCTTGGGAAATATTTAGTTTTTGACGTGTCGTATTGGTTTGCTACTTCCGTCTTCCGCTAGCGTAAACCCGTTGTTGATTAGCGTGACAGCAGGTGGCGTTGATATACGGATGTAATACACAGTCTCTTCGTTTGTAATCACCCATGAAATATATACTTTTTATATACCAATTAAAGTATTTTACCATAGCCATCTTTAGTAGAAGGCCGCGGCCTTAGATCTCGCAACCCTGCACACAAGGGTCATTTTAACACTTCTATTAGCTCTCCAAACACAATGGCTGTACTTTATTCGTTATTGTGCCCTTCATACCGGCGAATCTGGGGAAACCACTGCCGTTCGCGAGACAAAAGAAGTGTTAAAATGACCCTTCCTAGCAGGGTTGCAAGATCTAAGGCCGCGGCCTTTACTGCATTTAACTTTATTTCAGTAATCAGCGAATTTTTAAACTGACGTTAACTGTATACTTCAGTTTGCTAGATTGTGAATTAACGTAAGACCATTTCAGGGGAGAGGTTTCTTTAGGATTTGTAGGGGTGTTGTTTTCAAGGATATCGTTGTAGACAGTTTACATAAATGAATGTCCATACGAGAGAGTGACGCTCGTCCGCCTGTCGAATATTCCCCCTTGCTACACAACGCAATGCTTCATATGCCTAATTACATAATCATACCCTCACTACAACGTCTTTCACTTTCGTTATTGATCGTGTCGACGTATTCCCTTTCCCTTGTGCGTCAAAGTATACATATATTCTTTATTCTTGCTGTTGCCTTGTTTTTTTTTTTTTTTTTTTTTTTTTTCTCTCTCTTTGAAGTCTCGTCTTGGAACCCAAGTTGGAAATCTGGCAGCAGGCATGGTAAAGTGCTCATTTCCGCGATCTTTGATGTAAACATATCCCTCGTTTTCTGTCATTTGGGTTTCGTCCATGTACAATTATTTTTCCGTGAACTCTACGTACGTTGTCCGCTTGTTGCCAAATATTTGTTCAAGGTCGAGTCGTCATAAATTTACTTGCCAGAACTTCAGAGTTTTCCTTTAACATCAGTTTACGTAGTTACCTAAAAACGAAAATAACTACAGTGGTTTGAATCGCAGCCAGTTTCTTGTGTACAAGTGCCCGAACGACATCTTACATCAACGATGAGAATATCCATTTTGTTTAGTAGGTTTAAAAAGATCACATTGGGCGAGTTCTTCCTATACTCCAAATACAAAAAAAATTCCGCTCATTGTTTCCGCTCAGGCAGGGTCAGCATGGACGAAAATTTTTCGGCTCAGCCCGAAGAATGTATTTAATTATATCACAGGATGCAGCAGCGGTAGAATGAGATCGGGGTATGAAATTGGACAGCCGCGAGAAAATCTATAGACCACGCCAATATCGGGGAAACGGGAGCGCCCAAGGAAACCTATCAGCCAACGGTAAAGTCAGCTATTGGGGTCCGGTCCACCGGGTGTCGAACCCGAATTACTTAGGTTGGAGGCGAGCGCTCTAGCTACTGCGCCATCCGTGTACCCATTTTACAGGGTGTCCCGGGAGAAAAGGGCAATATTATGGGAGATGACAGAACTCGTCATTGTGATCAAAAAATTCATATGAACATCGGGTCAATATTGGACGGTTTTCGAGATTGCCCCATTTGAATGTAAACATTGATACGCTCTAATATTACTGTTATTGTTTTATTTGCAGTTATGTTTCTTGTTTCAGGTACGAGGAAATTGTAGTGCGTAATGAATAATACACTAATCTTATGGGACAACCGTCCAATATTGATCCTATGTTCACGTGAACTTTTTTGATCACAATGACGAGTACTATATCTCCCAGAATATTGCCATTTCTTCTAGGACACCGTGTATAGATCAGCTATAGGTTGCGGCGTGTCCGTCTCTTGAAGGGTCGCTGCGGCGAGCGCCTGTGATGTACAGTACTCTGTTTTGTATAACTTGTGTTGACGGTTCATTAGGCAGTTATTTTTTAAAATATTACGTAATGTCGTTCACGATGCAGAACAAGATTTACTGTACGTAACTCGCCTCAGGTTCATTTAAGACCCAACACCTGACACTGAATGTAACATCTACAGCACTGACTACCCCAGACCTTGGCTTGTAAGGGCAGGGATTTACACGGTAAATTATATTCGCCAGTGTTCGTCATTTTTAATGACATCGCTTTTGGGCAAAAAACATTTCCTGCATTGAGAAGAGCAGAATATTGATAAACTAATATAAATGTAGGAAAAATGTAAAAGATGTTTTCGGTTTTTTTTTTGTTATAAAAATACTTATTTATTAGGGTACTTTAAAACCTTTTTAAAATATCCTGTACCAGTGCGGGCCTCGCCGAGATAAACAAAACAATCAGCGGCGGCATATTATGTAGCTTCGTCACTCACTGAGCCACAGCGAACATATTTATTATGTATGTCGCTATCCTTGTTCGCCATAGGACTCCGAGGTAGGTAGTGTCCTTTAAGTGGAGTTCACCGAAAATTTTGTGTTGGTAATTTTAGGCCTATATTCGTACGAGATATTTTGTAGAAATACGTGGCGATTATTTTTTACAGTAATGACATTTTTTTTGTGTTTTATAGTTTTTCGTATAATGACACGTCAGATTACAAATATGCATGAGTTTTTTTTTACTAGAAATCAAAACCAATTTATGGAAATAAAATACTGTAATTAATTCACGCAGAACAACACTTTCACGGGTTACGTCAAAATATGTATAAAAACTGCATGGATTTTTTTGTGTTAAAAGAAGTGCTGAATTTGAAATTAAAAAAGTTATAATTTTAAATTATTACGGTTTTTATACATAACTTGACGTAATCCATAACACTGTTCTTCAGTATGAATTATTTCATTTCTGCAACTCAGTTTGTTTTCCTTTCGAGTATTGAACCGCTTTATGCAAATTTGGACTTTGACATGCTGCTATACAAAAACTGTAAAATCTAAAAAAATCTCATTGTTGTAAAAAAAGTAGTCACAGTTTGTCTACAAAACAAACCATATCTATGTGGAAACAATAGCAAATGTAGGTAAGTCTTCCCGGTTACAAGTAAATGTCCCCAGAAGTGTAGAGTGTAGTGGTTGGTGTACATGAGCGAGGGACGCAGACCTGTCACGTTGGCATGTAAGTTGAGGGGCAGCAGTGGGTCTAGGTTCTGGCTGCCGACCTTGGCTGGCTCCCACGCGTGCTGGCTGGCCAGAGCGGAAGAGTGCGTCCAGCCTCCTGGTCCTGGCGGAACCGTCTCGCCACTGTCGACACTACCACGCCGTCGACCTTGGGCTCCCAGCCCATTCCGCGGCCGTCGCTCCCGCCTTCCCACACTTCCGCATTCGCGTCTCTTACACTTACTCCTTGACCTATCACAGATTCTTGAAAATATACTCTGATTGGGGTTGAAGATGATTATGAAGGTAAGTGTCTCGGGAAAAGAAAAACACCTTTGCATTTTACGACTAGTGGATACCTAGCGCGCATGTACAGTGTAGTAGCGTGCTACGCGAAACGGCTAAATTATTCCTATTGCGGTTATCTTCAAACAGAAATACAGTTGAAACTATACGTCGCACTTTTTAAATAATTCAGCTGTCTTGTTGGAAGTATGATTTTGGGGTGCCTCTAAATCTCAATAGACGACTTTATTTAGACTGCTGTAATTCAGAAAATACGACCTTAATTCGTAAAGTTGCAAACCAGATGCCTGTTATGGCCTTTACTTCATGCTATCCAAAAATTAAAATTTTAGAATCACTGCTTTAGTTCCATAGGAGGAAATGTTTTTACAAAATCTTGCACGCTACGAATAGAGGCGATATGTCTCTTGTCGAACGTGGCGCTATCACTCTTATAGTTCCTCTTTCCACGCATCAGTCGCAGAAATTTGAAACCGGTGCACAGCTGTGGCATATTTTTATTACACCGTTGGTTTAAAAAGGTAAGCCGTTTATCTTCCAAAGAGTTAAAAGTTTAACACTAACTTACATAGGTTTTGTAAAACCTTTGTTTCTTCAGGCAATAGCTATGATGAAAGTATGGAATTTCCTCGTTAAGTTACTTCATTAATATGATCTTATCTTAAAATACTTCTGCTTTTAACTTAACGGCATGCTGTCGATTCGCGTTTAGAGTCAACCAAAAAACTTTATTTGCAGGGAATGCACTTCATAAAGCGATACATTAGTCATTTAAGAAAGCGTCAACGACATGAAAATAAATTATACAATACAAGGTGAAAACATCTTATTTTCAAACCAATGACATATTTATTTTTTTGGAATTTTTGTACTCTGTTCAAGGAATGTAATTATTTTCTAATAACTCAAATAATCCATAAAACGAAATTCATGGTTGTAAAAACATTTTTTTTTTTTGCATTCACGGATTTGAGAATTTTTAAAAATGATTAATTGAAAGTGAAGATAACATATAACTTAAAGTTTGAAAATCTATTGCTAAACCAGTAGGTCTATACCAAAGCAGAGATACTTGTATTGCAGCTTTATTCCTGAATTGTGGACAAACCTCATTTAATGAGAAACAGTGGAGTTGAGCCCTATCGTAATCACGAGGCAAATATTGAATTAAACGAAATACAATGATATCAGGGCATGTTGATTACTATAATTTGTTGTAATAAAAAATAATGGCAAAACCAGTTATGTTCTTTCGGATGAAAATAAAATCATGTGCGGTGATTGTACACGTGGCATGGCGGGCTGTGTAGGTTTGTGCGAGCAGCAGTACCACTGTCACATTCCAGCGGACACAAGTGCTATCCAGTCTCGCTTTTATCCCGCAACACCACGCGACGTTGTCGTAACTGCGAACACACAGTGCTGTTGACAGGGGGTAATGAGAACCATGCTCATCCCTCTGTGAAGTATTTCTAGTGACAGCGTATTGAAAGGCCATTGCTGTGGCTTCGTCATGATCAAAATAAACAGGCACTGTTTTCTATTTAACATGCACATAATAAGTAGCCATTATTCCCACACATTTTGTGTTGTATTCGTCGTGGTACAAGATAGCCAGAAGAAACTGATTTTTCAACAGTTTTCATAATATTATGTATAAGTATGTATAAGTAGAAAATTTCCGGAAATTATTACATACATTAACCGTGTGTAATTAACTTACCAGGTAAATATTACATACTCTGTTATCACACACATGTATTTTTAGAAATATTTAAGAACTGGTGAGTGAGAAATACGTCTGCAGAATACTTTTTACTACACCGAGAGAAAACTATTTCAATGGGCATTTGTCACAAATTTCACTGAGTACATATGCGTAATCTGCATGAAAACACATACATATATCATATATCAGTTATATATGCCTACAGCAAATGTATTTATTCTACTAACAAACTACTTTAGCGATCTGGGATCTTGTAATAATTGGTTGTCGCAAAAACATTTACAAATAAACAATAATTTAGTGAATAAATTATAAAATCGTGTTCTGTATCCACTTGCTGTATATGTTTTATATATGTCAAAATACACTAGATATTAAGAAAAAAATTTGACAAAAGTTGCTCCGAAAGTACTGAGCTGCAGTATCCGAAGAACAAACCTATATATTTAGATACCTATATACCTAAATACAGAAATACATAATTTTTAACGTAAGCGGCAATTTTGTGTGTACCATGGTTTATCTATTTTTTGTAACTGCTTAGTAAGGAATACAGTTGTCACTAAAAAATAATATAAAGAAGTTTCAAGTTTATTTCGTTAACGCAAGCTCTAAAACAAGACGTAAAGAGCCGTTACTTGGTGAGAACATTTACTCTTCCTTGTACTTGTGTTGACATTTATGGTAGTCCGCCAGCTTTCATATATGCACCAGCGACACGTGGTGCCTGTGTTCCCTTGTGGTTACACGTACAAGTGCTACACTGTTAAAAATTTCCGTAAATTCACGGAAATATTTACAGAAAAGTACTGTAATTTTACGGAAGGAGCTTCCGTAATATTTTGTTTACGGAAATTTGCCGGTATTGCCAGCTTACGGATGTTTGACCGTAACTTTCCATAAATTCATGGAAATATGTTTCTACAATTTTAAAGCGTATTTTACTGTGTTTCTTAAAAAAAAAAAAATTGTTACTTATAATCACTATGAATCCTAGATGTCAAATACAAAAGTTGTCTCTTATAAAGTTGATATCTTACCACTGCATGGGACTCATCTACTGGTAAATTGTCACTGTGGTTAAATGGTTGCCGACCCCCCTTAGCTCAGTTGGTTGAGCGGCCGGCTTTGGTGCGGGGGTTCTGGGTTCGATTCCCAGGTCTGGCTGGGTGTAAATTTGTGTTTGTCCATTTGGGTCTCAAAAATTGTCACTATGCAAATTGTCTCACGAAAAGTACTAGGGTAAAAAAATGGTTAGAGCTTCTGCCTGGCAATTACAAGGTAATGGGTTCGAATCCCAGAAACTGCGAAAAAATTTTCAGTTTACTAAACAGTGCATCAGAATCTCGATAACATACAATTAATAAGAAAATGCAGTATTTCTGGAAAATGGAGTGCTAGTAGATTAAAGAAAATTTTTTTTTGTGGGAAACGAATTGTCAGTTGTTTTACGGAGGGTCCCGTTATCAAGAAAAACTGCGTGTCCGTTACTTTACGAAGATTTCTAGATAATTTTTTGCCAGTACTTTTCCGTAATTTCACGGAAAATTTTTAGCAGTGTGTTGCCAACTACTCTGCGCCTTCTCACTAGCAACGGGCCATAAAAGAACACTTCACTATTTTAAAACTGCGATAATGTTAAAAAGCGGGATACGGATTTTCAAGAGATACAGGCCTCAGAACGAGCTGCAGACTCTACACGCGCCTTGATTTACTATAATAAGCGAGGAGGGAAAGGTATGTCGAAAATTGTGAAAATTCACTCCTTTGGCGCACCATCCCCTTTAAAGTCGTACAACTGCCAAGTTTTGTGTGTGATGTCACGACGGTTTGAACAGATACTGCCTACATGCCAGGCATAGTAACGTCGCCTCTGTGTGCGTTTGAAAATAAATATTGGTAAGCGCTGGCTACTTGCAACAATAAACATATTTATTGTTCAGTAGGAAGTACTAATGTCATATCACATGACGGTGAATAAAATGAATGCAATTAGTGAGTGGTCACGCCTATTTTGTACGTAAGTGAACAATTTTCATTTGTTTTTATTTCCGTGTGATTTATATCTAGATACTACTATACAATGTAAAAAATGTGTTTATTTAACGCTGTTTTCGATATATTGCGAAAATACGAATTTCAAACTGGAATTTTAAGCGCGTATATCTCTTACGAGTTGAGATAGAATGTAAGTTACGATACAAAATTTTCACAGTTTACTGCAAGGGTTCACATTTCGAAATGTTTCGAACGACGTTCCGACAGCCTACATCTATTTATTGAATTGTATTTGATACTACTACTGCTTTGTTACACAGTATGCATTACTGTTTCCTACATATTATCTTTCAAGTGCTGATTTTACTTTATCTTGTTTTCAATTGATACTCCCTCCTCCCGCCATTTTTTTTTCTTTTCCCGTTATCTATGGCAGCATTTATTCAAATACTTATACTATTGTTTCATTGTTTATATGGGTACTTTTCGTGATTTATCTTATGAGTTTTGAGTAGTGCTAGTAATTATTTTAACCACATCGTAGTAACGAACGAAAAAAAAGGGGTAATCACATTTGTTCTGCGTGTGTGTGCCGTGACCAGAGGCTCGATTCTGTTTCACGTTTTGGCATTAGCGTGGATTGGGTTCATCTGAACAACTCGCTTGCTGTCTTATGCCCAAATTAGCATAATTACTTTCAAGAATATCGCAAGCTCGTATCTCACAGTGAATGCTACTACATAACGCTAGTGGAATACATCTAGTTACTGAAGAATAAGCATCAGGTTGTATTCTTACACACAGAAAAATAACTTTTCAACCTCTCTCCCTCCTTACCCTAAGAAAAAACACTTTACAGTATAATTTTTGGAGACAGACGCTTTTACGAGCTACACTTGGTCAAAATAAAAAAGAAATCGCATTGCTTAAGTTAGGTTAAAGAGCTGTTATAATCGCGTACGTAACAAGTGAAAAGTTTGCCTGAATGGCTGATGACACGAATTGTTAAGATGTGTTCTGCCTACTTCATTCAATGATCAGACTACCTATCACAGATCTTCTACCTGACCGGTCGAGCACCAGCTGTTATAAACCTTGTACGACATGTAATGCTTGTCATGAACACTGGCTGAATGGAAGAAGTTAACAGAGTACAGTTTTCATTTACAGTAACGTCCGATGAAATGGGTGTAGAGCGTGTCCCATGCACAAAGACTGTTTTCCATCTGTGACGCCAACACAAACATTTTTTTTATGAAAAAACAATGACAGCCAGAAACATAATCGGACATCATGCAGGGCTCCATGACTGCCCCCTGTATGTTAAGACGACACTCTTCATCAAGTTGAGACTGCGGGTACATATTTACACTGTTTACGAATATTGTATTTTTTTAACTAGAGAAGTTAACAGATATCCTAAAACTACCACACAAATGGAAAATTGTTTTTACCGCGCTTTAAACACTTTTGTAACAATTCCAAGGTATTTTATATAGTTACACAAACGTCTAAACACAGACGAACCCCGTTCTGAGGTATGCATTCTGCTGAAACATTGTGGTTCAGGAGTAAGGTGAGGTGAGGCGAGAGCGTTTTATGGCCCATTAACAACGAGGTCTTAAAAGAGTTTATGAGAGTGAAGTGTGGTGAAGGGAAAACACAACATCCATGCCCGAGCCGGGATTCGAACCCGAGACCTCTCGCACGGTAAATCGGCACCTAACCGCTACGAAGGCCGGCTGTGAGTACGGTGCGCGGCATCTAAGCGCAAGGATGCAAGTTCGAATGTTTGGCGTAGGCTATATAATTTCTTTCTCTCTCAAAATAATTAAGAGTAAAATTAATTAAGCTATCTTTACTTCCACAAATTAATTTTTATGAGCGTAATAAGATATTTCAGATTACATTTTCCTGTTAATACAAATACAAGGCAAATCTTTGAGATTTAAGATTTGCATAATTTCTTTTAAATAAGGAAATGCTTCAGTAACTATACAAGGAATTCCTTCGAGAACTGGACTACCAAGCATTTCCTTGTAAAAGTGCAAACAAATTATTAGTAAGTATGTTACCTGATTTTTTTTTTCGAAGGAACATGTTTCAGTTTTGTCTAATTACCGACTTAAATAGTAACTTTTTCAATAGATAATTGGCTAATATGATAACAAAGTTCTGCTTTAGAAAATAATCGGCACCATAAAAGTCAATTTCAACAAATATGCGACGGTTATGCATCAGCTAACTTATAGAATTTAAAACTAATATTTAAAAACAAACAGCCTAAATAGGAACCCGTGTATTGGACAGACTCCGACGGCGTGGAGTAGAGTGGTGTGTGTGCAAGCGGAGTACTTCATGTACACTAAGTACGGAGAGCGAGGACGACGTACTGGACTAACCAGAGAAAAACCTTGGCCAACCTCAACAGCTGCAATGGTTCTCACAAACGGGAATTGGTAATCGAACCCGGATAGCTGAAGTCGGAGGTGAATAGTCTTCGACGTCAACAGGACCTCATCAGGCGCCATATATTTGTTGGTGTTCACAGCACTAGGTTCTCATGATGGCTGGTTTTCTTCACACAAATTGTCCTAGGAAATAGCACATCACTTTAGGGCGGCGCCTGCCTGCGTGTTAGAGGCTCAGAAATAGCGGAGACATAAGGACGACCTTGAAACGTGCATAAAATGCCACATCGCCTCAACGAGCCAAGCTCTGAAATAGCATGCAAGGTTTCCGCCGAACAGTTTTTACTATGAGACACTAAGCGGTGACTAAATAATTTTACTATGGTGGAAAGTCTGTAATAAAGTTCGGTGCACATCGCTATATGAGTTTCACATATGTCCGGTTAGTACATTTTGAATTATGGCAGTCTGAAAAGGCCGTTGTTATCAATGTTGGAGGATTTAGAAATATATTTTTTTTAAAAGCATAGTGTCTTTAACAATGAGGTCATAACCTTGTCTCAAGCGTGTTTTCTTTCCGTACGTTGGTACAATGGACACACGAGGAATTGTTTCGTAGGAAAAAAAACCGGTTTACGAACATACTGTACCGCATTTGAAACACACGTGGTAGGTGACCTACTTGATAGCCGCGGCGCGAGCAAGGATAGGGATACACATGTTAAATTACATTTGATGTGGCTCGGTGTGTCAACACATGCAAGTCCTGGTTCATCTCGTCGAGGCGCGATATTCCCAAAAATTCCAATAAGACGTTTTTTTCAACATCCTTAAAAGTATGAACCAAGTATTTCGATCATCAAAAACACTCTAAAACACCATCTCCCCTACATTTTTATTCCTGTCGCAATATTCTCTGTTCTCAAAGCAGAAAATGTTTTTCTTTGTAATTAAATAATGTTCTGTAATGATGTGAACACATATTTACGAACAATATTATCTTTAAAAGTTTAAGGAACAAAACTGATATTTCGAGTATAATACGCTATTGTTAGAAAGGAAAATGTGTCAAATGAGGAGTCATCAGGTTGCCACGTTTACCACAAAACCATTACACAATATTGATAAATTATATTGCTTCACACGAACAGCCCGTTCCAACGAAGACTTCCCAGATAATTAAACACGCTGACAAGATTATGGTCTGCGCTTAAGAGGGCGTGGTAGATAAATAAGCGCAAAGTTCAATTCAGACCTACGATTTTGAAAGTCAGTATAGGAGAACTACAAAACAGCAATCCTTGATAATTATATTTGCCAACTATATGAGCAAACATTTATTCAGAATGATGCATTTGTTAAGCGTGATCTCTTGCGCCGCTACTAAATGTACGAGATTTCGGCGTCAGAGATTGTTCTTCAGATATAGGTTAATCAAGAAAAAATTTTAGTCAGAAAGTTAGCAAAAACTATTGTCTTTGATTTTTACAAACTGGCTTCGAGAAACCTACAATTCTGAACTGATGCTTTCAGCGCTAAATTATATATACCACGCATTTTTAAGATTGATCCATAGACAGATTGTGAGGCCCAAAATCAATGAAGCAATAAGGGTGCCGCTGACCAACGTATGTAATGCAGTAACACCTCTAAGCACAAGACACTCAAAAGTAACCCCCGCCTCGTAATAGGCCTACATAGAACTAGAAGCATATCCACAAATAAACTAGTAGGATTATCGCTTCCAGTTCCACAGAAAAAAAAAATCACTACGAAAACACTGCACGCCAATTTAGAACTTTGTGTGTAAAGGTGATGCGGTTCTCGTCGAGTGTGGCAGTCTGGCACTTATCGCTCATGTTTCCGCGAATAAATACATTCTGTACACATGCTTCTGAACATCGGGGCCTTGAATACCGGTGAGTGTGATATGAGATCAGTATGAAGCAGCTAAGGAATAAGGGAGCGGGGTAGACACGGAGTAATGCAAGAAAACCCACCAATCATGGGCAAAAGTTTATATTTTTCCACCTTTAAAACCTGGAGCGATCCTATCGTGAATCAAACCCGGATTGCAATGGTGATGCGCAATAGGTGTAACCACTACACCACCGTGGGCAGCTTGCTGGTGAGAATGAATCTTGTCGAGACGAATCCACAGTCTAGTGTCGATATAGTACACCGATCTACGGAATGCACGTAGTCCCAAGTATGTTCATCACATCACAAATATGTAAATAGAGTCGTGCTTAAATGGGCGTTCTTAAGCATTGTAACAAACGACAATTAATTAAGCTAAGCTAAATGTACAGATGAAGCCTAGTGCCGCTGCGCGTATATTTGTACAGTAGGCACAGTAGCAGTTGGAGTTTTGGCAATACCCAGGCGCTGGAATGAGAGAGATTTTGGCCAGTCGTTACCGTTGGTGAAGGGTGATATGAGGTGAATATGGAGCAACACCGAAATGAAAGGGCGGGGAAACAAAAATATCCCCGAGGAAACCCACCGACCAACGGCATCGTCCGGCACGATTCACACATACGAAAATCCGGGGAACGACCCCGCCAGGAATCGAACCCGGATCGCCTTGGTGGGAGGCGTATGGTCCGACCATTCGACCACCGCGGCCTCCTGACACGTCGTAAGATTACGCGATATTTGTTGTTTAGTATCCAAAATACGCAAAGAATACTCTGTTTTCTGTATCCTAGGTCTTCAGTACTCGCAACAGTTTCACCGGAACGTTTCAGTGAGAAGAAAGCTTCAAACGTGATGGATAAACGCTCACAATGAGACGATTTTTAGCACTAGAAAGTGGCTCACTGCTCATCTTAACCAGAAGGCCACGTTGCCTTGCCTTGGCTTCACAATACGAACGTAACATTATGTTTTATTCAATTCCCAATGAGACCATTATATTTTATTGTTATCTTGCCTCGGGGTACAGTTTTACTGCACTTGAGTCAGATGGGAGGCAATCCTGCAGCCTTGTAACGTATGGCCGACATCTGCCCGAGGCAGTACTTTCCAACAAGAGCCCATCATCACTCACCTCCTCTTCCACCTTGTTTCCCCTTCAGGCACGTCTTAAAATACCTTCACTTCCCTCAGACCACTTCAAGCTCGTAAATTGTTGACTGAACCTTCTTCACGAGGTCTCCCCTGCTGTCGAGGTTACTGTCAACTATGCCGCTACAAGGGACACGTTGCCTCTGTTAACAGCGCGCAGAAACAATTCGATTGCCTTTGATGTGCACAGGCACACTGGAAAAGATATTTCCGCGAAGGAAACGAACACTAAGCACTTCAATACAGCTATCATTCAAATAAAAAATTACTAATTTGCAATTGAAACACTTGTCGCTTCTTTACGACTGTTAAGGTTATATTTCACGAATTGTTTCTATATTTTGCTATCTAAAAAGTTTGAGAAACGCACACCTCCTGCAACCGAATGACGACATTCGTAATACAGTGCCAAGTAGAAATTGACTTTTAAAAAATGAAGCGTGCATTGCAGTGTATGTAGCTTAGCCACGCAAATCTTACTTCACGATCAGTTATCACCCACAAACATATTGAAGTAGGTTCAGGAATATTCGACAGCTTACGAGCGAGCACAGACGTTTTGATTTACTCAAGTAGCCTAAATACAATTTCCTTTAGCTGTTGATTTCAGCTACGAAATGAAATTGAGCCATTTGGATAAAATTTAAACTTAATTAAATATAAATCTACGTAAAAATACGAGGAAAAATAGGAATACAATAGAAATAATTTTTTCTAAGCGTTTCGTTTAGTTATACGACACGTAACAGACATTGAAACACCTACCGCGGCGCTGACTGAAAACAGGTACTACGTCATCAGCCTGTACCGCGCCTGTATTAAGAAGTCATCTGATCATAGAAGTAAAGTAGCTTCGAGCATATTAGTGACTATGCGGCTTCCATGTGATCTCACTTATTGTATGCCGACATGCTCTGTTTTTCATCCGGTGTTAATTGAATTCCATCCGACGTTCATCCATTGTAGGTTTGGAAACATTCAGTAAGGCGTACAGTAGCTGTGCACTTTGTGCTTTACACCAGGAGTATTTATCCGGAAGCGTCAACTAATCTGTCATAGGCTTCGAGATTAAGGGCGCCGCCTACCGCAATTTTCATCACCATGTTTTTATTTTTATTTGTGCACCGGCTATTTTTTCCTTGTTTTAGACACAAACTGTGACCAAATTTTCCTCTTGTAATTTTTTTTTCTATATTTCGCATAGTTTTTGCGTAATGGCTTGTTAAAGCCAAAATTTGCATGTTTCCGTTGTAATGACGACACCAAAACCAACTCACTTACCAAACTGAAAAAATTCACAGTGAATAACAACGTTGTAGGCTACGAATTCAGCTATGTTAAACCACAAAATAAAATATTTTTGTATTTAAAACATTATTGAATTTTCGAATTTATATTTTAAGTTTCAGCATTTTTATTTAAATTCAGAAAAATTTTATTCTTTGTTTTTGTGTACGTGGCATTGTAGCTTGTCACGTCTTTAACCACTGTGAATTTTTCCAGTTTGGTATAACAGTTGGTTTTAGTGTAGGCCTTAAAACGGAAACATGCAAATTTTGATTTTAACAAGCTGTTACGAGAAAACTGACAGATAAAAAAAATTTCATAAGAGTAAAATTTAGTCACATTTTGTGTCTAAAATAAGAAAAAAAAATATCTTGTACAAATGAAGAATAAAAACATTGTGATAAATTGCGGTAGACCGCGCCCTTAACAGGCTTGGTCCATGTAGGCTGATAGACATGACCGAAAGACTCAGTACACGGATATGCGATTGGTAGAGCCGCTATTTTATGGCGAAAAGTTTTTTGCAACATTTGGTTTCGATGCGTCATGTGCACACCTGCAGCTCTGCTACGTCGTCTGTGGTTGGATGATTTTATTCTCACTTGCCTTGGCAAATTATAGACGTACAGACTTACAATAATCTTATTCTGATTGGTGCAGTCAAATTAGAAACGTGTCTGAACAGACACGCTGCCAATAACCTTGAAACAGAACTACCGATGTGCACGTGAGTCACTAAAACAAAGTGGGGCAAAAATCTTTTCGCGACAAAATCGTGGCCCTAGCGATTGGCAAAGCACAGTTATGGGCGAGATGACGTATACCAGTTTGGCGGCGGCCCTTGCAATTGCGGGGGTCCAGAAATGTGGCCGACAGTGTCTCGGATGTGACTGGTGGCGTTTACCACGTGAACGGCGTCTATATCTACTTTGAGATAAGCCCTCTTGAGACTCTTTTTATCGGCTGGAGGAAACAAAAATGCTAAGCCATACGGGCAAGACTGGCGCGACCGTCAAGAACAATACCGCCTGTATTCTTAGGAACGCTAAATAGGCGCGCAGTCAGGGTTTTCTTGTAGTTTTTCTGCATAGGTATTAAGGAGGTAACCTTATAATTTTATTTGTAGATACAATGGCATATGTTAAACGAATTCTGCTATGTTTGTGTTTTATTTGCTAGGTTTTTTTACTAGACATGCTTTTCAGTAATTTTGAGCGGTCCAGAACATTTTTTTTTTCTTATGAGCGTGTTGTATTAAATAAACACAGACGCATAGTTTAATACGTTTCCTATTATTTCATGAAGATGATGTTAATGCGTTTAGGAGTTAGCGTAAATAAAAAAACGCGTATCATTCCTTTACCACTCATGTGCTAAGCGATATTGCCCCATATTTGGGCATGTGTATATATATGCGCACTCGTGCGCTTTACAACCAAATTAACTAGATAAAATTTGAACCTATTCTTTGTTTAAGAGTTGTCTTTACTTTTTCTGTAATAAGTCCTCGAACCAACAAATAGCCCTACATTTTCGGTGTTTACAGCATTAAATAATTCTGCTTGTATAACAGTTTAAATACTTTCATAAAATATATATGCTATTTACCCTAATGTAATAACCTACTAGGTTTGTCACTCATGATAAAGTTTTGTGAAAACGTGTTTTTAAAAAATACCGCTTTAGTCGTGAATTGTATGGTTTCCGCTAATTTGCTAAATTCCCTTAAAATGTTTCATGACCACTGATATTAGTTGTTACAACACCGTAAACTATTCTGTACAATTTCGAGTAAGTTTTGAAAGTTTGGTTGTTAGGTACATGTTTGCAAACTCTTAGGTTGTGAAGACGTAGTATATTCAAATTTTTATATGAACATAAATTAATCGAGTGGTCCAACGTAACCTCACTTTACGGTACTAGCTTGGTAAGTTTTTTGTGTAAACCCTTAGACCTAGTTTGATGAATGTACGTAACTGTGGAGTTATTTGAATATTAATTTGTATATTTAATTACTTTACGTGTTTCAGTTTAGTTATATTCACATGTATTTGTTCTCCTTCACTTATCATAATTTGTCGGGTAAGTAGCACGTCGACTATCGCGGCACTATAATAGGTTGAGTGTGACAAACGATGTCGTTCTTATTATAGCGACGCGCTTATTTCACGGTGAAAGCAAGTATACAGTACATTCAATAAGCTCGGCCAAAATCGTTTCCCCCATCGCGATCTCTCCAACCAACCTGCACTGCAACATATAGCCTAAATTATGATACGAACGCTGGTAACATTTGATTACACTAACAAATTTGGTAAACAGTAATTATCTTTCGCATGGGAAGTTGCGTTTGAACTTTCTCGGAGTTTGCTTACGTATTAAATAATTAAAAATAATAATTTCTGCTTTTACGTAATTCAGTTGTCGCCTTCCAGCTAGAAGGTTTTTACTTCCGTGTTTACTTACTGTGCCGGTCTGTTGAACGTTGTAATGTGTTAAAATATCAAGGTTTGTTTCCGAAACTATAGTACGTGTTATTATTACAGCACAAACTATTTTTTTTTTGGTAGCGTATTAAGTTTTCCCAAGTTTTGGTTGCTAAGAAAAAACACAACTTTGCAAAAAAATATTTTACAATGGAAATATTTGTACTTTTAATAAGGGTTTGTAGAAGTACAAAGAAAACCTTCGTAATTGTAATTTTAATAATTTGAGTTAATTACATATGAAAGGTTTCCCTCTCAATTGCCTGGTTGAATGTTGACGAGAGTTGTTTTGTACTTGGTAGGCATGTATACCTTGGCTGCACACTCTTGGAGTTATGCCACATCTATACATGCTGCAGGCTGCGGTGTTATCCCAGCTATGAGTGGCTTCCTGGATGTTTTGTCGCCCGCCACATTCTCCCGCCACAGCAGTGATGCATTCTTCACGCGCCCGAAATAGCGCGTCCCATCGGGGAACAAACACGATCCCTTATTTCTACTGCTTTTGCCATAATATTTTTTTCCTTACGTAACCGGGACCAGATGTCGCAAATCTATCTCCCCGTTTGTTGAAAATAGGTGCTACTATGTTATCTATTTTTTCCCAAGACATATTACTTGTGATTTTAACTAATTGTGTAGCGTAATATCCACTTGGAGATACCGTCAAACATCCGTTACAACATTTGAAGGGGGGAAATCTTAATAAGCTTGTGTTTCCTATTGTCAGAATTATTCGCAAAATACTAAAAATGACGAATAAAATAATCATTTCAGAAGTAAATACAGTAACGTTTTATGAGACCATAATGTTTGTATTGGAGCATCAACAGTTGCAGATAAACCATACCAGTTAAGCTTCTTGTCCCGTGTGGCTTTCCCTCGTCGGTAATCTATAGCTGTAGCATTACAACTGCCTGTTTTATTTTAACCGGGGATCCACATGTATGTAATCTTCTTGTTTCAAATAATGGCGGGAACGTATGTGCAATTAACGAAATCTTCGTTAGTGAATTAGAGGAAAGCATACAAATTTTTGTGTACAAAAATGTTACTACATAGTAACTTTTTTTATTGTGTGCTCTCGTTTAAGATATATATAGCTAATATTAATATATAAAATATTAATGTATATATATAATAGGTAATCTAAACGTAGTAGAAATGAGGCATGCACTTATTAAACAGTCGTCAGTGTGTGACATTACTAAGCAAGGCGACGCTGCGTGCGACAATGGTACATATTCCCCATACCTCGTGTCTTCTATAGGCCACGTACTAGCATGTAGTCTTAGTTGTGCAGCTTGTAGTACTGCAACTTCCCGCTGTAATCCTTTTGCTGTTAACATCATTTCTGCACCGTAATGATAAGTTTGAAAACGACAGGTGTTTTACTTATGCTGTTTTTGCGAGTTTAATTTTTCAATTCCTGAAAAGGATCTGATATCGCAAAACCGTTACGTAGAAATGTTGAAAATAGTTTGTGCTGTGTAGCAATTTTTTTTCAAAACATTATTTACTAGAATTTTCGCTAATTATCGAGTTAATTAAATTTTATTAAAGTTAATACTAGCCAAAATTATAAAAACTTCTGTTTTGAAAAAAAAAATAGGCTAAATAGTAGGCCTACACTTTCCAACATTTCTATGTAACGGTTTTGCAATATATGTTCCCTTTCAGGATTTTACTAAAATTAGCATAAAAGGGACCCGTGGCCTTAATTCCATGGTCTTTCATTTATTAAAAATAATTACAAATAACTCAAATATTTTTTAACCAAATGCTTCGAAAAAATTTGAGACTGTGTTCAGTCATACGATACACAGTTTTGGCAGAACGTTTTTTTTTTTTTTTTTTAATTATGTACCGTTCGCTAGCAAAAATTATTGTGCTTCATTTAGGCCTATTTTTACAGCAAAATGTGATATTTCAGGGGCAGTTTAATCTAAAAATCAATTTGGTGTATTGCAACAGAAAAATTCAGATGCAAACTATGGTATATGCTGTAAGAATGATTTTTTTATATATGTATTAATTCGCATTAAAAAATATTTTCGAAGCTGTTGCAATATTAAAGAACGAGACCTTAAGGCGTGTTCGTACTAGAAATTGTACTAACAAAAAAAGGCAAATAAAGAAGCTTTCATATTTATGGAAACCGTTCACTGGCTCAGCGATACAGTTTTAAAATCCTCATTACAGGTATCATGTACAGGTTGTCCAGAAACAACCGCATAATTAAACACACCACGCGATTCCTCGGCCAAATTAGTGACGAAAATGTTAGTGGCAAAATATTGTACAGGCCAAACATGCTACTACGTACACTTGATGTAACATACATTAAATAATTCCTGGACGTGGAGTGCAAGAGGGGACTATGTTCGTGCAATTCACGCAATATAGCCCAGGATTCGCGTGACCGTGATGTGCTTATTATGCGGTTATTTCTGGACACCGTGTATACATAATATATTCTCAGACGTTAACATTTGAGAGCACATGCACTTTGTTTAACAAGTGGCGAACACGTGTATGTAAATTTGGACGAATGAAAAGTTTTAGCGCTGCCTCAAAAACTTCTCTTCGGTGAGCAGCGTATAAATTAGTGTAATGTTGCTGAAAAGATATTCGCAGTCAGACCGCTCGGCGCAGTATTGAGCAACTTCTCGGCAGAAAAAGAAAGCCCTTATTTCTCAAGCAGTCCACGTGCTGCAGATAGGCAGGCAGGCAGGCATCGTATCTGCGAAGACAGCTAGCGACGTGACTGTCGCGACACATGCTGCCAACCAGTGCAGCGTGAATATTCTAAGCGCCAAGTTAACCGTGTACGCATGCTTCGTGCCACCCAGCGTACGCCAGTCTTCAACTATTCCACTTATTACGTCTTGTAGCCGTCTAGTTTAAGTGGAGGAGCGGACGAAATTGTTCTAAACTAAACATGTTCTATGTAAAATTTCTCAAGATATTCATGTTTCAGAAAATAATTATTCGCTCATATTTTTTTAAAATATCAATTTTCAAATCATATTTTAATTATTGAGAAATTAAAAATGAACCGTTTCTCATATGGGTATAATTATCCTAGAATTTTTTTTTTGTTTGAATAGGGTATCTTTAAAATTGATATGTTCAGAAATAATCGGTTTTTACATAGATTCGCCATTTAAACTGTGTTATTGCAAGTTAGATAGGCGAGGGCCTTAATGGATGTGCCCTTCTCTTTGTGGTAATTCGCCGTTAGCAAGGTTGAGTAGCGAACCACGTGGTCTTTAGAATACGGCTGGCGTGGCATTATTATTATTTTTTTTTTTTTTTAACGAGATTGCAAAAGCAAATACAATCATTTTTCAGTTCGCCAACTGTTGACAGAAGCGGCGAACGTTCGCTAGTATGATGGTCTACTTTTGCTGGAATGGTTGTTAATCAGTCCATATAAGTAAATATGTTTGTAGTTTTACTGAAATAATTTTAATGTGGGCAACTTCGTTTAAAAAGACTGACCTATTTCAGCATACTGTCCACAAGCAGATTAGCAAACTAACCCGCAAGCATCTGAGCATAATTAGAATGCTTGTGGTACACTTTTAGTTAATGTGTGTGTGATTTCATTATGCATCATCATGTTTGCCTCATGTGACCGCGGGTGCTTTCCGCATGTTTACTGCCTGTGGGCTGCTTATCATGATCAGATTTGCACAAGTGGGCCAGTTGATGTTTGCTATTTGGGAAACCACCTAGTGCTACGTAAATAATCGCCATTTTGTATAGCAGAAAAAAAATTAAATCGCTGATACGCGTGCTGGACTTCTGCCAAATATACAGACTATAGGGAGTTACCTGTTCGTACATTTTAGAATATTTAGCTTGAAAGTAAACGCAGCCGCAAGGCCTTGTTAGTTGTGTCTTTGTTCTTAAGTATGTGCTAATAAAAATGTAAGAAAAAAATTATTTTCAGTAATAAGTTTTATCATCTGCGTTCCCAAAACATTTCCTGTATATGAGTTGTCACTCATTAAGAAATATAATTTTTACATCAGTTTTCATTTAAATGTTAATTATTAAACACCATTTTGCATTCTTTTACTACACGTAACCATTAGTTTTGACGCATTTTAAAAACGTTCTGAGTTTTACAATTAATCTTGTTAGTATCTTCGTTCGTGGTAATTATCACAGCGGTAGGCCTAAAAATTGACTGGATTCATGTGCAGCACACGATTTACGTAAAACGTTTTGCATTTTGAGGCGTTTAGTAAGTGCACAAGTTAGTCTTACGAAACTTTGTTCCATGCAAAGTGATTTGTAGTTGCGCTAAGAAATTTGGGTGCCGTTTTCGTGACACATTCCGCGCTCGAAAAATCAGCATTTGAGATTACTGTGTGACTAAATAGTTGAGAGCGTGCCGTGAGCACGGTGCTGGCTATATTGAGGAGTTGCCGGTCATTAACCGACTGGATCGAATAGCACTTGCAGCTCCAGAGCTAAGCAATCTTCAACGTTTTTCTTTTCGAGATTAAAATAAGTATTACGTCAGTAAAATATGTGCTTTATTTTTTAGTAACACAGCATATTAGTGATTGCTTGGTAAATAATTATTAACGTATTCCACTTACAAATAAGATTGACCCCTACCAATAACACTTTTAATTGCAAGTAGAATAGTTGATAGACGCACAGGAACAGGATGAACTTTTCATCCCCGATTTAAAGGTCAAGTAGGATATAAAAGTATATATGTTTATTTAACAGTTTTTTTTGTTCATTGCATTCAACTGGTACATATTTCCTCAACTCTGCGGGGTTGTTTTTCTTTTCAACAACAATTCTAATGAAATTGTCAGGAACATCAATAATTCCGTTATTTGTCTGATCGGTAGTAATTATAAATGTTTAATTGCTCTTACAATATATTGCTTACTCGGCTTTCAATTTTAATTAATTTGTATTCTGTGAAATAGTGTCAGACACGAAGAGGATTGTTTGCCCCTGCCAGTGTCAATGAGATCCACATATGTTTATTAAGTTCGGAACCTAACAGATGCTTATGTATAATAACGCACAGTCATGTACAGGTCCAGTTCGTTTATGGCAATTATTATGCACCGTGAGCTATTGCAGTATGTTTAAAGTACATTGTGTTGCGGTATGAACACGAAAAATATACTTAGCACAAAAATTCCTGCACATATGAAGGTCTAGAAGTAGCGAAGGAATAGAATTTATTCCACGCATTTTGTAGCTGGACGCTTTGCCCTGTCGCTACATTATGACATTGTCACAGCCCTACTTATATTCCTCAACGCCAGAGCGCCGATATATGTCGCCACTGGGTTTTCAGTTCATCTCGGTGAGGCTTACATTGATGCAGATGTTCTAGGGCGTTTTTGAAGTACCCTGACAACTGTTAGCAATTCAGTGTTTTAATTCTCCAAGAACACTCTAAAACACCCCATATTTTTCCCTGCATTTTTATTCATGTAGCAACACTCCTATTTTTTCAGTGCAGAAAATTGATTTTGCCCGAAAGCGAAATGTTAAAAAATCACGAAGCACCTCCGAATACGACTCAAGACGTAAGGCCATACGTATCCTTGCACACGCCACGGTTCTTGGGTAGCAGCACACTTAAGGTGGTTGCCTGGGTGGACGTATATTGCGCGTTAGAGGTCTCGGAAGTGCGAGGGCAACAAGGAAGGCACAGAACGACTCACACTGGCTTCTAGGCGCTAGTCACTGAACTGGGTGCAGACTTCTCTATGATACATTCAGTGCTGACCCTACCATTTTGTGAAACAACATTAAAGATGAAATTGTATGGTACTTTTCAAAGATCCTGTTTAAAAATGTTCGTACTTAAAAGGGCCCCAGAAGCACTCATTTTCGGCCTAAGGAAATAAGCTTTGATCAGTAGTGGTGAAACTGAAAGGAGTATGTATACAGGTAACGTTCCTTGAATACGGTTCCTAAGCAAAGATATCTTACGTACGTTGATTAGTATTCGAATAATCTTGTTACGGCCGATACGCTGCACACTGCTCGGTGGCCTGAGCAGGCGGCCACCTTAATATGTCGGCAGTAGTCCTTTACATATACGTTCAGTTTTCCTATCGTTCCTAATTTTTTTCCTTACTAATCGATTTGTTTTCTTTCGTTACCAGCTTTAGCCTTTATTGATTCTTGTAACAGAATACAGTACCTCGACCTACATATGTTCGGGTACACGTGGTACGAAACTGTAATATTGTCTACTTATCGCCGAATATGTGTCACATCAGTTATGTGCCTGGATAAGACAGTTTCGGTTTAATACGCGCTTGAAATTACTGCTTTGTTGTAGATTATTTGCATAACTTGGTAACGCCGAATAAACAGTAATCGCACACACGCTCGCAGGCTGTGTGCGTGTGTGTAGGATGTATGACTTACGGTACAAAACTTTTGTCATAGAACTGTACAATATTGCTAATTATGATTCTTAATGTGTTAACTTTGTTTTGCAAGGCATTTCTAGGAGAACATGTGAAAGCGCATTTAGTAAAAATGTGACGTTTACGGCTTCTCAAGATTCGGTATTGCGTCATTAATTACAGTTGACACCAGCTTTGTTGAAGTTAGACACCCGCTTACTTGTTGCAAGGCCCCGACTATAGCTGGCTTGGAGTATGAATAGTTTGTGATAACTCGTCTTCAGTCGTCATCCAATCTGCATCACGAAAGAAATGACGTTATACCAGTAAAGTTAAATTTTTATAGTGTAGCTTCGTGCTGCGAAACAGTGTGTGTGTTGCATCGCGGCCGCATGTTGAGATGAACTAGAACATAGGCTCCTGTATGCTTTCCCATCACCCTTATAGCTGTGGGAGCACATTCCAAATATACTGGCTTGTGTAGTCGTTTGCACCTCTTGTCTTGATTTATCTACCGAGTGAGGTGGCGCAATGGTAACACGTCGGACTCGCATTCGGGAGGACCCAGGTTCGATCCCCGGCTCCGACCATCTTGATTTCAGTTTTCCGTGTTGTCCCCCGAAACCACTCCAGTCGAATGCTGGGAAGGTTCCTTAACAAAGGTCATGGCAGATTTCTGTCCCAACTCTCGTCATTGTACCTAGTTGTGTATCGCTGCCTCTGATGAGCTCGCTGTCGACGAGACGTATGGCCCATACTCTTTGGTAAAAAGTCGCTACTCCCTTGGTTTACGATATAGGTTCAAAATACCAGTGAGTGGGAGTGCTGGGTAGGTTGTTCCTATTACCACCTCCCCCCCCCCCTTCGTAAATAAAGGGCATGATGACCTTTCAGCAACCTGTATTTTCCTCTGTTTTGGTCACAGATTAGTGCAGTGCAGTCCGTATACACGAATTACTTTACTCTTTCACTCCGCTGTTTTTTTTTACCTTTAAGGGCTTTTTCCTTAGTTTTTTTTTTCAGACTGGTGCCAATAACTAAAATATTTTTCAACCAAAAGCTTTGAAAATATTTGAGACAATGTGCAGTCATACGATGCACAATACTGTGGAAACGTTTTTAAAAATAGTGTACAATTCGTCAGAATATATTATATATATATAAGTTTTATTTTGGCTTATTTTCACAACGAAAAACGTGGTACTTTGGGGGACGAAATTTAATAAACCGTTCAGTACATTGCTACAAAAAAATTCAGCTACAAGTTAAGACGTATCAGAACTGTGCAGCAAAATTTTGATACGAGTATTAGGTAACAATGAAAAGAAATATTTTCTAAAGCACTGTAAAACTAAGGAACAAGCCTTTAATGAAACTTTTCTCGTAAACTAAGGGCCTTAACAACTTTTTACCAAAGAGTATTTTTTACTTAGTTATTACATCGGATGCACTTGGTTCAGTCCGTACCTGCGAATCACTTGACAGCCTGTATACGTTTCTGCTATAGACAAGGGCATATTACAGCGCTGTAGTCGTCCTTGCCTGTGGGGTAACATTTTGGAAAAGTTGAATATTATTAGCATACGGATTTTTAATGTTTCGTAAATTTGTTTACCACGTGCTAAGTGTTAACCAAGGCATGTTAGTCAAGGATAGTGAAGGGCATGCAAAGGGCGCGCACGTGTGTCTAACGTTTAGTATTTGGAAGATAGTGACGTCCGACAACATGCACAAGACATATTTACGTGTTTATAATATCTGTAAAATCAATATGAACCTGAATAGCAGTTGTAGCCTTGATATCGCAACTAATTCAAGTGGGCTGTCTCTTAATTAGAATCATCTACTTTAGCTACACGTCTTGGGAAGGAAGACGAGACGATAGCTTCAATACGGGTTTATCCCTTAGCTGCTGCAGGAATCGTGTGCGTAAACCTGCTTATGTAGCCCCTATTCTTCAGTTGTTAACATATTCCAGATAACTCAGGTATCCAGGGTGTTTGGTAATTATAAATACAAACGAAAGGGATGTGTCGAGGACGATGAAACAAGCAAATAATGCTAATAAACATAGGTCCGGAAAATTACGGGTTTTCCGTTACGTTGTATGTACACGTTCGTTTAAAAGCTTTGGTGTGTGTGTCCACGAACTACAGGAGCGCATTGTGGATGGTTGCCACTGCATTTGGAACACACCTGGAATTTTTGAACGTGTACAGGCATCGATGCGAAGACGTGCTGAAACCTGCCTTTGCATGTGCAGCATTTTGACGTTTTGATCCTCGGGAACACTGGTTTGATAGCTTTCCTGTGGTAACATGTAATATGTCATATTGGAAAAACCATTGGTTTCCGGAACTATGTCTACTGGCATTATTTGCTTGTTTCATCGTCTTTGATACACCCCTTTCGTTTGTACCTATAAATAGGGACGGGAAAATTTCGCGGATTCAATGACTCGCATGCTAGAATCCATTGTTCTTGGAATATTCAACCCCCGTCAATTCGTTCGTGGTCCGCTGTTCCACTGTCTAGCAGCAAGTGGACAAATGATCGGGGCTTGAGTATGCACAGAACAATGCATTCTAACATGTAGGTCATTGACCCCGCTAAATTTACCGCCCCCTACCTATAAAACATTCTGTATATTTCAAATGAAAAAAAAAATTAACTTTGGGATTGTAGTTTCTTTTTACTAAGTAAGCAACTTGTATCGGATTCTTATATATTTTTTAATTATTTGTGTGTTTCGCCTCGATTTTCGACCACCGCTTGTTTTTCTTACGTTTCAGCTGTAACTCCTATGAGTTCGTCGGTGATTTTCTGACAGAATGTGAATTTGTGAGTGTTCGTATCGTTTGTGAGGTTGTGTTTCAAATCAATGGTGTTATGTATTAAACATGCATGTTTTATTACTTCTATGAATAAAAATATGCGAAAGGTTTTTATACCAACGGTTATCCGCATTGAGGTGTGTGCTTTGGAAGGAACGTTCCGATAAATTAGGGTGCTAGTCGAAATCACGGATAATCCTCGTATCCACGTACATTCTTTTAAAGGACAAATTCGTCGCCCATGAAACAAGTCTTGTAAAACAAGCAAAATTACGTGACGTTCAACAAAACACAGTTTCACTTGTCGCGTGACTCGAGCAGCGAGTTGTTTCCCTCGAGGTCGGACTAAGGCCGGTATTCCTAAACGTGTGTATAAGGGTTTAGGTGCAGCATATGTCATGCCTAGGCCTTATCGGTATTCCTAAACGTTTGTATAAGGGTTTAGGGTAAGGTAATTGCCTATTCAGGACTGATCTGTGACTTTTCCTTGTCCTAATATAACTACGCATGCGCAGTACGTTTAGCCCTACAGACGGCTACGTACGTTACGGCATATTTTACCGCTTGCTGGACGAATATCGCTTTTAATAATAAAAAGAGAAAACAAAACATTCTAATAATACAGAAAATGAAACTTTGTGGCAGCAGGAATACTAAATAATAACTCACTAGCATTTTAAAAGGCCAAACAATCCAAAATCATCAAATTTGTAATTTTAAAAGCTTTGCTGTTAACATATATTTTATTGAGCGTTCTTACATAATTGATTGAGTAGCTCAGGCGCTAACGTGTTGACCCGGTAATAATTTTATTTGGGTTCGAATCCCGGTCACTCCAATTTTTTTTTACTTTTTTATATATTATGTATCACAATAAAGTAAAAATGAAATTAATGTTTATTTCCATAAATATAGTTTCTAAGCGCTAAACTGACTCAAAAATATAGAAATAAGATAAATGTATAATGAACCATTAATGAATAGAAATTTTTCGTCCTGTGAATTGTAGTCATCATGTAGGAATATCACGTCTAGAGTATGGAATATAATGACTTGACTTTTTTTGTTCTTTAAATGCTTGCAAATAGAATGAATAATGGACGTACGAACAATAGGCACCTTTTGTAAACCGGCCTACTTAGAAAATATGCAATTACAATTGTTACAAACTGTTATATATTGTTGATTAAACACATTTTTGTAAGATACGATACGTTTAACTAACATTCAGAAGTTCTGGCTATGTTTTTATTTACAAACATTCCAATAATTTTTAAATTAATTTCCGAAATAAAATTTTTACAA
>PNEQ01109894.1:0-26548 GCA_003012365.1 Medauroidea extradentata
ATTTAAATGTATTCCATTTATCATTAAAGTTGGCCTTACTCCACGCATTTTCACTACCTGGTGCATCGAAATATGTAGCGTAAACGTGGACCTTGTCGCCTTTCGCCACGCTCCGCGCCATTTCTACACGAACAGGCGTACCAACACCATTCTTGAATGCGCTGAAAGAGAATTCCCTGCGCTTCACAACGGTCTATATGTCAGTCCTGCTAGCAGTACAGAAAGTGCTCATACCTGTCGTATAAGAACGTCCTACCGGTAGGCCTCTTTGTCCTGCCGGTAGGACGCTGTACAATCTATCATTAAGCCTATCTTTATGACAAACGTATCGTAACGTAACAATGCCTTCGTATAAATAATTACATCATACATTCACCTGTATCCACACGTTTGCAATAGAAAACAAGTGTTACAAAAACTCACACGCAAAAACAATATTGCGCACAACTTCTAATGTTCTACAGTGGCGCTCTGCTGTGTCATGTCTTTCTACTGCGGGAAAGGTACGAGCCTTGGCCAGATTAGTGCTACTAACTAGCGGCGTTCGTTAGAACCAGCTAATAGTACAACAGATACACCAAATAATATTGCACTTTTTGAGGAAAAGATGAAACTTCGCACACGTCAAGAATAACTATTTAACGTGAGTTTTGGAAGAGGTGCCACGAAAAATCTCTACCCAAAACAAAATGGCGACCTAAATTCAATACGGTGGAGTTAACATTTTTAAAACGTATCTTCCTTACCGTTTATCGCATGACATCGTTTTATGCATCAAAACATTTGTAATTTTTTTCTCTTTAAATTTGTTCTTTTGCATTTTATTCGTCAAGTTTACAATACGACGACAAATTGCAAAAAACTAAAAATCCGATATAACAATTTTTGCAATTTCGTAAATATCGTGATATCCACTAAAAATTAAGATAAAGTACCCTGCATATTTTTGAAAGTATGTTCGATTATCTTTAATTTGATCCAAACAACATTAAATTCGAACTCGTATTAAGAAAGATATAGCCAGATACACATACTCATGCATACCAAAGTTATGGCGAATTTAGTCTTTTACACTTTTCTTGGTACCAATTCAAGTACAGCAACTAATGGAATATGCATTTAAGTGTGCTGTTGAATTTATTAGAAACATTTATAGGGTCATTCCAATTGTAAAAATTAATAAACAAATATATAATGGGGGATGCAACCCTAGGGCGGTTGTAGCGCCCACTGGCTTGATGTCATTCTGACTTGGGATCCGTTAGCTGCATGAATTGTGACAATGGAATGGGACCTATAAGATGGAGTATTGCCGGAATTAAAGAGCGGGATATATGGGAGTATTCCAAAAAAATCCGCTGACCAGCGACACAGTCTTGCACGATTCCCACATCAACGCGGCCCCCAAAAGTTATTTAAATACATTATTTCATGTAAAAGTTAGGTTGTTAATTTAGTTTAAAGTCAGTTGTTAATATTTATTTATAAAATATAACAAATGTGATAAAATTATTTTATCTGTTGCAGGTTTACTGATGATGTAATACAAATTACTTCATGAAATTAGTAAACGAATAAGAATTGCCTCTGAAACACGCCATGAGGCAAAAATTGAATGGTATAAATGCTGTATCTGCCAGTCTCCAGTTACAACAAACTTACTTATTCCTTCGCTAAATAAAAACCCAAGTGCTGTTCAAACAGGCTATAGTGTTCTGGCAACAAATTTATCAAATTTCCACAAGATAAATGCCCTACCAGACGAGTTTCGTCGCTATGATAAGCTTAATGAAGGCGAAGGTATCGAGCGTAATTTGCAAAAGTATAATGCACATTGGCACAAGAATTGTTACCGTAGATTCAGTAAGGCAAAGCTTGAAAGAGCATCAGCGCCTCATTAAAAAGCCGCAACATCTACAGAAACTTCATACGACTATGTTCGCAACACGAGGTCCCCGAGTCCTTCAATGAACTCTCGAAATGAGTACTTCATTTGTAAAGGCAGAAGAAATAAGAAACAGACACGATCAGCTGATACAGACAATCCTAAAGAATGCATCTCGTTGATAGTTTTTCTACTTGAACGAGAGTAAGTAGAAAGTGCTAGATAAAGTGGAAGTGGAGGCTCCTGTAGTTTTTTATTCCAAACTATAGAGCCTTTAGGTTCTTGTTTGCAACTGTTCAATACAATAAGCTGACTAATTGTCATTACTGGTTGAATGCTATATTGTTTTGTGTCTCCACTGGGTGTCCCATAAAGGAGCATATGTACCATAGCTATAAGAGGTTTAGGAACACTATTTTCCTGGCAGGTTCGGGAAAACCTTCCTTCAAATGATGATTTTTTTAAATGCACTTTCTCATGCTGTCAACTAACTTTTGGAAATCTACTGCATCGTTGTCTGAGACCTCTTCTGAGAGAACATTTTGCAAAATGCACCATCCCGGAGACCACATTTCTGGGCACAAAGGTTGGGAAAATGATTGAGAATGCGTTCTCTAAGTCGGTGGTGTGAACATGTGAAAATTCGTCTATATTTCTATCAGTAACTGATAGAAGCGTTCCTGGTAAATTCTTGTTACTGTACAGTGCCCATTTTGATGATGAACTCTGTATCTGTAGGGGAAAGTTGGACAAAACGGGGAGGTGTAAAGTAAATTGAATGCTGTGAGTAAATGAAAACTGTTAAGTGAATTTTCTCTGGTGCTAAATAAACTTTAAATGTTCAGTTATTCACTGAATTTTGTAACTCATTTTTTACTGGTTTCACTTACTCAAAATTAATTAATTTGTATAAAAGTGCATTTTTCCCCATTTTGTCCAACTGGTATGATAAAATGGGGTAGTCGATACATTGAATGCTATACTTAATTTGATGATAGTATAAAATATAAAAATGACGACTGAGTATTCAAAATACATTTTATATTAAATACATTTGTTGAAAACTATTTTTAAAGTATTATAATTGTTCCGAATGAAAATAATTGGCTGTTATTAAAAAGTTATAATGACAACAGTAAAAAAACATAATCTATTTAAAAACATCACTCGAAAGTTTGCACACACACCCACATTTGCAACAAATATTTTCTTAAAATAAATACACAAAGCACTATATTAAAATAATAAAAATAAAAAAACACTTGTTAAAATTTTAAAATCATTAAAAACATTAAAATTATTTCAGATAAAGTGTTAAGTTAGTGAAGAAAAAAGAAAAATATTTTGCTTTTCACAAAAATTTCTAATGGCTATAGTCAAAAATGAAAACATCATCCATTTCGTCAACTCCACTACAAAGTTCGTGAGCCCAGTTTTTGCACTGAACACGCTGAATCCAACTCTCTTGGGCTACAGAGCTGGAATAAAGTTCATTGCAATACACACACGATGTGTCGCTCTCTTCATCAGAGCTTGAACTTGAGTTCTGTGTTTTCGACTTTGATGGTTCGCCAAATAATCTGCAAGATGCTTCCTTCAATTTCTTCGAAACATTTGGGCGTTTCCCTATATTTAGAGTCCTCTTCTTGTTTGTATCGAGTTTCTTTTCTTTGGTCTTGAGATCTGTAGCTAGTTGATCCTTATAAGGAGTGGAAGTCAACACTGCAGTTCTCCCACATCTGCGACTTTTCTTAGTGTTTCTTTCAGCTTGAAGTATTTTCACCACATCTTCTGGAGAGGCGATACTAAAGCTAGAACACGTTTTTTCTTCAGATGAACCTGGTTCGGCCACAGAAGCGTGTTCCATTTGTTGAGCAATCTCTCCAGCTGGTTTTCCTCCTAGTTGGCGAGGAAGTTCCTCGTTTTCTTGAACTGCAGAAGGTGTTTCAGCAGGCCTAGGTCTTTCTGTTGTGCGTGACGGTTCAAAAAGGTAATCTGGGAATACATTCGGATGCAGTGGATAAATTCCAGTTACCCGAAATCCGTTAACAGCAGTCCGCATCTGCGCAGCTCTCATGAAGGCTTTTCCATACAGCTCAGCAACTTGCTTCTCAGAGACATAACGACCAGGATGCTGCAGTAGCCACTTGTCAACTTCTTGTGCCTAAAACTGCCTCAGGGTTGCCATCAAAACAACATCCAGTGGCTGCATACGATGTGTGCAATGAGGAGGAAAGCATACAATCACCACATGATGTTGACGTGCCAAGAAAACCAAATCTAAACTTTCAGTATGTGTTGCATGTCCATCAAGTAGAAGGAGGACAGGATTTTCTGCTGTAGGATTAGTAAAAGCCACAAACCTCTTAAACCAAGCAACAAAAATGTATTTTTGCATCCAACCACTGTCATGAAATTCTGCTGTAGTTCCAGGTGGTGCATGGTCAAGGAATTCATTGTTGGGCTTTTTTCTCGGGAAAATGAACATCAGTGGCATGGAGTATCCTGCAGCGCTCATACAGACTGCTGCTGTTACTAGTGTGCCCCTTTCTGCTGAAGATAACTTCCCAACTTGCTTTTTTCCTTTTAATCCTATCACCTTGGACCTCTTTTTTGGAACTGTAGAAACTCCTGTTTCATCGACATTCCAAATACGATCTACTTCAAAATTATGCTTTTCGTATTCTTGTCTCAGTAACTCAAAAAAATTTGCAACCGAAATTCTATTAAATCCCATAGCTCTAGCAAGAGATGTGGCTTCCGGTGTTCTCAAAGCAAGTTCTGGATTTCTTTTCAAAAAAGAATAATACCAACTTTTCCCTGCCCTTTTTTTTATCTTTGTTGAAATTGTGATCTAATTTATTCCTCTATGCTAACTAAAAAGCCACAGTTCTTAAGTCACTAATAGTTAACCCCAAAAAAAAAAAAAAAAACCGCTCTTCCATACGAATAATGTGAGAAACTAATTCCTTTTCTTGATCTGTAGAGAAAATTGTCATGAATCTTCCCAGTCCTGAACAAAACCCCGAAAGAGTTTAGTATTCTTTTTAACGTCCATCGGTCCAACATTATTTCAGTGGTGTTCGGGTAGAGTGGTATAAGTAGAGACAGGAAAACTTTAGCGAATAGAATTTTTCAATAAATTGTTTGGACGCCCCTTGCGCATCTGCAGCACTGATTCATGGTTATTGGGCAGCGTGTGTTTGTGCACAGGCGTCGCCCAATCGACTAAGCAAATCAGGTTTAAGTTAACTTGACATAACGCGTCCCTGATTAGCGGTTAGAAATCAAGACGCCTCAGTATAAACATCCAATCACTGACCGTGAAGTATAGCTGCAGTTGTGCACAGAATTAAATGAAAGAAATGTGTAGTAAATTCCTTTAGCGAAACTTTCTGGTCTCTACTTATACCACTTTACTCGAACACCACTGATTTAATTAGGTAAATAGGTGTATTTCATACCTTTTTCTGTGGCCTCTAGGACTAACTTCCCATCCCGTACTTTCTGCATGCGCCTTTAAAGTGTTGTCTGCGGGACACTGTACTGCTTTGCCGCCTTGAATGTCCCCATTGCTCCAGACACCACTGTCTCAATTGCCATCTGCATCGCATCGTGGTCCCATGATTGTCTGTCTGTTTTTCGCTTGTACTTCGAACAAGACCTAAAAATAATCACATGCACTGTTTAAAGTCAAATTTTAAAAAATTATTCATTATATATTAAAATATTTTATGTACTACATAGTTATATTCTTAATTTTAAGAAACAAATTGAAGAATTATTGTAAATCTTTCATACTAACTCGCCGAATTTTTAAAGGATTGTTAAATAGATACAATAATCTAAACCAATAAAAAACATTTGACCTCCATACCTTCATGACTTACGAGGCATACGAACTCAGAACCCCATGTGATATAAAATTGTAGAATCATCTTAACCATATTCGTATGTAGTTTTGATTAAAATAAAACTTTGGCAATAATGTTTAAAAATATGTTTTTATTGATATTATTGTAGTTTTCAGGCATACGTGTTTAATTTATGTGAATAAAAAATTGAAAAATCCAAGATATGAACTTATGAATATATCCTAATAGACTAAACTTTTTTTTTAATTTAAGGAAACAAAGCAAATTTATTTGGTTGGCCAGAATGGGGAGGTTGGACAAAATAGCGAGCCCCATTTTGTCCGACTTGCTGCCTCCCCATTTTGTCCGACTGTGTGCATTTCATTAATTCAAGACGGCATTTGGCAGTCAGTTACACAAAAAAATATATATCGCCGTCACTCTACAGCAAAAAGGTAATAGAATAACTCAATGTACTTACATTTCGAAGATGCTGAAGTGTAACTCCAAAAACGAGCTCCAGTCTTGATGTAAATATTGATCCAAGTGTTAGAAAAACAAGCTTGTTTGCAACAAAAATTTCTCAGCCGCGCGCGCTTCGTAAAATGACTACTCAAGCTAAGGGCACTACCACTGGAGCGCATCAAGCATGTAGTAAAAATTCGCCCGCTAGATCGCATCATCAGTTCGACCTGGGTGATACGCCTCTCCGTTTTATCCAACCATTCCGTTTTTTCCAACTTTCCCCTACTAGCGAGTTTTTCTCTGACAAACTTGGCAACATTTTCGAATGCCATTGACTCCTACATTTGAGTGATTCCACCAATGGTTTTGTCTTTATTAATTATGTCCTCTATACTTTCTTTTCTACTGTATTCATTGTACAGATTAGTATGACACATCTTATGATATTTACGCTCTTGAGATACATAGTCGCCTTCTGACAACATTCCAATCAGGCTAGTATTATTTGTTTTTTCTACCCAAGTCTTTATGTTTTCGGTGAATTCCAGGGTCTCAACATTATGAAGTGTCTATTTCTTATTTCTTCTGCCTTTACAATTGAAGCACTCATTTCGTGAGTTCATTGAAGGACTCGAGGACCTCGTGTCGCGCACATTGTCGTATGAAGTTTCTGTAGATGTTGCGGCTTTTTTACGAGGTGCTAATGCTCTTTCAAGCTTTGCCTTACTGAATCGAAGGTAACAAGGTAACAATTCTCGTGCCAACGTGCATTATACTTCTGCAAATTATGCTCGATACCTTCGCCTTCATTAAGCTTATCATAGTGACGAAACTCGTGTGGTAGGGTATTTATCTTGTGGAAATTTGAAAAAAATTGTTGCCAGAACACTATAGCCTGTTTGAACAGCACTTGGGTTTTTATTTAGCGAAGGAATAAGTAAGTTTGTTGTAACTGGAGACTGGCAGATAAATCATTTATACCATTCAATTTTTGCCTCATGGCGTATTTCAGAGGCAATTCTTATTTGTTTAATAATTTCATCAAGCAATTTGTACTACATCATCAGTAAAGCTGCAACAGATAAAAAATTTTTATTACATTTGTTATATTTTATAAATAAACATTAACAACTGACTTTAAACTAAATTAATAACCTTAACTTTTACATGAAATAATGTATTTCAATAACTTTTGGGGGCCGCGATGATGTGGGAATCGTGCAAGACTGTGTCACTAGTCAGCGTATTTTTTTGGAATACTCCCATATATCCCGCCCTTTAATTCCAGCAATACTCCATCTTATAGGTCCCATTCCATTGTCACAATTCATGCAGCCAACGGATCCCAAGTCAGAATGACATCAAGCCAGTGGGCGCTACAACCGCCCTAGGGCTGCATCCCCCATCATGTATTTGTTTATTAATTTTTACAATTGGAATGACCCTATAAATGTTTCTAATAAATTCAACAGCACACTTAAATGCATATTCCATTAGTTGCTGTACCTGAATTGGTACCAAGAAAAGTGTAAAAGACTAAATTCGTCATAACTTTGGTATGCATGAGTATGTGTATCTGGCTCTATCTTTCTTAATACGAGTTCGAATTTAATGTTGTTTGGATCAAATTAAAGATAATCGGACATACTTTCAAAGACATGCATGGTACATTATCTAAATTTTTAGTGGATACCACGATATTTACGAAATTGCAAAAATTGTTATATCGGATTTTTAGTTTTTTTGCAATTTGTCGTCGTATTGTAAACTTGACGAATAAAATGCATGAGAACAAATTTAAAGAGAGAAAAATTACAAATGTTTTGATGTAAACGATTTCACACGATAAACAATAAGGAAGATACAACGTTTTAAAAATGTTAACTCCGCCGTATTGAATTTAGGTCGACATTTTGTTTTGGGTAGAGATTTTTCGTAGCACCTCTTCCAAAACTCACGTTCAATAGTTACTCTTGACGTGTGCGAAGTTTCATCTTTTCTTCATAAAGTGCAGTATTCTTTCAATTTTGCCCTTGTACCGATTCAACTATATGTCCAGGGATATCACCTTTCCCCTAACAGTCTGCTATACATACTCACGGATACCTTCTAGATGACGTTCTCTTGTTTTCGAGCTGAGCTTTGCTAATTCAATTTAACGCGATTATTCTTTTCAATTTGCACTATTCGCTTACTGCCAGTGTTGCATGGTATCCAGTATTAAAAGATCACTTAATTTTTTTTTTAAACTCATTACTTGTGTTGTACATTATTTCTTTTATGCCCTTAGATGTTATTTAATTAACTATTAGAAACTGGACAGGTTCTTAGTTTTTTTATGGGCGTTGCAATTATTATACTGTCGTGCAAGTGTGTGGATTGGTGAGGCGGGGTGTGAATTTATTGCAATATATAACTAGTTGAAATTTCGTTATGCGACGACGAATAAAAATGTTTTTTTTCTAAGTAACAACAATAAGTATTTAATGTAATAACTTGAAAATGGAATAATATGATGCTGTTAGGCTAGCTAGAAAACCAACCTAATAGGCGAAAAAAATTAGGAAATATAATATTGAGCTTCGTCTCTTTTACCTTACTTGCTAAGGGTGTGACCTTTATCGACGTTTTTGTAAATGAAACTAGTCGAACGAGTCTGCGCCATCTTGCACTATAGCGCATTCCGAAAAATTAAACTAGACACCTCTACAGCCGGTAGCTACTGCACTACCCAAAAACATTGACCCAATTATTTTTACCGAAAAATCAATATATCTGAATCTAAGACGACACTCAATTTTTGAATAATCAATTATGGTAAAAAAACCTCAGGATTTGGGTATATACGGTACGAAATGCATATATTTTTAAATTAATCTAGTTAAATTAGAGTTATTTACAACGGGAACGAGTGCAATATAATTGAGTATAGGTACCAATTTCTCACTTCTCAAAGTTTAAGTTTATAACTGAATTTGAGAAACAATGTATAGTGATAGTTCACACTACCAAGATTCCTGTGCAAAGTGTGATTAAATTATTTGGTTTACAGCAAAACTTTGAGCAGAAAACACACATGGGTGTGTGCGATCACACATGCATGTAAATGCATCTTCATGCATGCACAAACTTAAAATAGCACATCTGCACACAATCACATACATACACAGACGAAAAGGTAATCTCTCAAACATATTTTTCGTTTGGAAAGTTGGGTAAAATACTGACAGTTTTAAACCCATGTAATATCATATGTTACATTGACAAGGTTAATAATTTGTTTCCTGACTGTTTTGGAATGGTAGTTCGATAAAAATGCATTTTATAATGTTGAACAGCATATTTAATGAATAAAAGAGTTACAGTACTTCTACAGTTTCAAGCTCCTACTGAAATGACCTTGTTTGTGTTTAATATCATTTACAGACGATAGAAGTTCTGGTGTGTGCCATTTAGCTATGTGCTGTTGTCATGTAAAATAAATCTGTCCATTGTGTATATGTATATGAACTTATTTACATTGTAGTTTAATGTTTAGTATACTTACCTAACTAGTGTTTACCATGTATGTAGTAGGGCTAGTGGTTCAACTGAGTATTAAATAAATATTTTGCTCTATTAGAACAACAACAGACAAAAACTTACTCTGTTACAGCTGCTGTGACTCTGGGGCTGGCATCATAGATAATAATATCGTACCATAATTTCTACATTATGGTCAAATGTAGAATGAGCACTCTAATGAGAAATTATCAGTAATTTATTGATATGATAATAATAACCAATACTATATATTCTGCTGTGCATAGTATTTAAGCTGTTCTGCAAAGTTAATTTTGGCAGCATAGTGCCATTTGCCTATATATCACAATAAAATTTGGTTTTTAATTTACTTTGTTTTAATTATTAATTTATTTCGGAAAGGGAGATGTTACAGCATGTTTTTTTTCCTAATTTCCCACTTTTTAAAGTGCATTTAAGATTTAGGACTAAAATTGATAACCAATGTGTCGTGGTAGTTCATGCGACCAAGAAAATTTCTGTTATAATTAGGTCCACAGGTTCAAAACATATTTGGGACACACACATATAATGTACATTCACATATACATGAACACACAGTTTCTTGCATCCACAAATTCGCAAATGCACATCTACACACACTCGTATATAAGCACAGACAAAATGGTACCCTACGTATAAAACATTTTGTTTCAGATTTAGAACATGTAAGTTTGATGGAATAATGGTTGAATACTTAAATACGGTACGTTACAGAAACAGTATTAAAAGCGGTTATGTTTGTATTCGCAATATGATCTGTCGTGACAGGAGTTGGTGAACAATGCCCATTTTTTTAACAGATTGAGTGAGTAAAAGATTTTGGTCAGCCATCAAAATCGACGTCTTTAGCGCTAGCGGCGGTGACAAGAGTTTGAGTTTGTAGCGCTGTCAGAATGAAGGGGCGGGGGAAACGGGAGATACCGAGATAACCCTCCCACCAGCAGCATCGTCAGGCATGATGCACGTGATGACCTTGCAAACAGCTGCTACAGTCCAGTGTTGCCATGTAGTGCGCGGTGGGCTCCTGTATGGTGTTAAAAGGTGCCGCCAGGCGGGCAGGTGATAATGATGTCGCTGGACTGTGTGTTACATTTCCTTGTCGATTTGGCACCTGGAGAACAATGGTAGCCTATGTTATTCGTTTGTGTGTCTCCTATGATGTTTATATACCAGTAACAGAAGCATTATAAATATTTCAACTAAATTATTATGTTTTTGGTAAAGGAAATTATTTTTTCATCCGGGAATTAAAATAATAATTTAGTTCTTTCAAGATAGTTTATCTTGTAAACCATGGCTCGTCTTGTGTGCGGAGTTATCCTTTATGGCGTCATATACTGTAATTAGAAACATTTTTATAACCTCGGAGGTGATATTGTGCAATGCATGGTTTGTAGGAAGGTAACTGTCGAATGTCTGCGACAAGGCCGATGTTTTTCGGCATTAACCTCCTCAGACTGTGGCAACCATGTCTCGGCCCAAGGATCGTCAAGATAATGGCAGTGCATGAACTTCTGCCTTGCAGATGCGGACTTCACAGACGAGAGGTCCTGTCAGACCCTGCCACACCACTTAACATCTTCTTCCCCTACCTTCTTGTTAAGACTTTATATCTATAAGGCAGTAGCAAAGTTTATGCCCACGGACATGATTTAATCAGTGCAGTGTGACTTAAAGGTAAAGTTATATTGGTGTGTTAATGCACGGACATATTATATTAATTATAATAATTGTAAAATGAAATATGAATATTGTTGCGTGTTGGCCGGGCAGCAGGCACATTATATCATGCTGGGTGGTCAGCCCTGTGAGTCAACCAGTGATGTCATGGGTTTTCGCAGCTATGTCGCATCTCCCGAGAGACGTCACTGGGTTTTCCCGATGACGCCAGTGCGAATACGTGACTATCAACAAGTACGACCGAGGTAATGTCTATATTTAGACTTCAGGTCCCTGTATTTCATCAGCCATTGACGTCATTGAAGGGGCCGTATAAAAGCATCGGAACTGCGCAACATGAGTCAGTCTGGAAGAGAGTCGGCAAGAGTCAGTCTAGTATTGCAGAGTCTTGTGCGGAGCCGGGAGGTGAGAATCTTGTAGAGTCTTAGTAGTGAGTCGTGAAGATGAAGTAAGACCGAGAGTGGTGAGAGGCAGCGCCCCTAGGGGCGGCATTGCCACTGGGACGACGACTGACGTCGTGAGAAATTACGGGCCGAGAGAAGATGCTGGCAGCAGCGCAGAGATATGGACCCAGCGCCTTGGGGGCAGAATCACGACGGCGTCGAGAGTGATGTAACATCGGCGGAGCTGACGAGGTGCAGCATCACGAGGGTGGCAACACGGCAGCGGTGGTCGGCGTCGAGGCTGTGTGACATCAGCGCCCTACAGAAGGGACACACAACACTCGGGTGTTGTGTCGGCGCGACTGAGCTGACGAGGTGTGGCGTCTCGGATGGCAACACGGCAGCGGTGGTTGGTGTCGAGGCTGTGTGACGCCAGCGGGCTGCAGGAAGGACGAACAACACTTGTGGTGTTGTGTTGGAGTGCTGCAGGGGTGGCGGGCTGTGGAGAACAGCACTGTCGGTGTTGTGTCGAGGAGGGCAGTAACTGGCTACTTGAGGAGACTGTCTACCTGGTGATTCAAGAGAAGCAGTGCTTCGAGAGTTCGCTATTGGTCCTGCTCGGAGGTGCTAAGCTTGTGCAGAGAGGCTGGTGAGGACATCTTGGTGATGTTAGGAAGACGTATTGGTGACGTCGGGGTCTACTGCGAGGCTACAGGCGCAGTACTGGGTGAGACAAGGGGGCTTCTGCTGCGGGTCGACAGGTGAAGAAGAGGTGTGCGACGGGAGTCGAACCGAAGACCTCAAGAGGGAAGACAGTGGTGCACTCTGGGTGTTGCACTGTACATGGTGAGCCATCCTCCCTTAGGAGTGTTAAGGTTGTACATTGTAATTGTTTGACAGACTGTTGATTGGATATATGACTGAACTTTTATTGTGATTTGTAGTCTTTAATTGATTAATGGTAAATATTCTTGTGCTTTAATTGTCAAAGTTTATTAACGTGTCTGTGACACAGTAGTAATTGTGTGCATAACTAATTGTGTTGTGAGAGTTATAGTTGATTACTGTTTTGTGTATTTCGTAGCTTTGTGAGCTATTAAATCCAGTACTTAATTTAACTCTTTTATTTCTAATCATAAGACCTCTATCCCAAAATAACTCATGGGAATTGCCAACATGTAAAGTTTGTGTGTCCCTAAACTTGTAACAATATTGTATGTGATAATCATTTGGGTGGGAAGAAATCGTAAAATTAAATTACTGTCAGCCCTTAGTTCTGATTATGTCACTTAAGGGGGTGTGACTGGCATTAAAGTGTATTCACGACGATGACTGGTTGGTTTAAAGCACTCTGTAAAGTGCAAATTCCAGCTGTAAGCATGGTTTTTGGTGGTGTGGTATGTCTAAACTTCACCAGATTACTACGAGAAGGGTTTGCATGTTTATCTAGTGTTTGCCAATCACAAAAATTAAACTATTAAACAAAGCAGGACTTTATCAGATGACCCGCAGCATAGCAGACGTGCTGACGCGAGTCTGTCTGCAGTCGCGAAGATTTGGTTGTGTTATTATCGTTTCACAGGCAGAGATCGCGGAAGCTAGCAGCAGAGACAACAGTCCGTATTAAGAGCAAAGGTTTGGAGGATTCATAGCTTAATATTGGACAGAAACCGCACAAGTACTCACAGGTAGGTACTCGTGGATAGAAACATCTCAATGAAGCGAGAACACGACATTTCACTGGCCAAGCCAGCTTCTTCAGGCTGTGAGTGGAAGAATGGTGGACCGAATGACTTTAGCTAGCGAACCTAGCCGTAGAAAGATGTGGTGGTAGGAAATTTGATTGAGTTATCTGATGTTAAGTCGGAGGTATGTCTGGATTTGGTGATGTATTGATGGGCTTATCCCACCGCCTGAGTTCAGTGTTATTGTCAAATAGTCCCAGATCTCTCACCACTCTGGTATTATAGCAGGAGTCAAATTGCCGGTTGTTAGAGGCTGCATGGGCTGCAACTGGCTTCTCTTTGCGGATCAACATTATGGCGACTTACTGTCCTTTTGGTGTTTGCCCCTATGGCCTTTCAATCTCTGCCTGAATGTGTTGTTAGTGAGGCCTATACACTCTGTATTACAGTGTTTGCATTACAGGTGGTACACAAGATTCTTAGTGACACAGTTGTAGTTGCCATAAATGGGGTATATTTGGCAGGTGAGTCTGCTGTTAAACAATGTGAAAGACTGGTTGATAACACAGCAGACATTTATGCAATTTTATTAATACACATCTATAAACAACAAGTAATGTTAGGATATTCGTCCCGTTTGTAGATATCTAGGTTTAAAAAATTATACTGCTATTCCGAATTTTTTAAATAAGAAATGTCCTAACATTTTCGATCCTGGGTGGTTTACCTTATATTGATAATGAAACATACACATTTTTTTTTTACCTTTTAGGGCCGAATTTGGAAAATATCATAAAATATTGTTTTGAGTAATTACATAAACATTCTGAAAGAGACACTCAATATCTCTACTAATTCGATAGACATTGAGAAATAATGAGAAACACATTTGACTTTTTTCAACACCTTTAATATTGAATTTCAAAACGTCTTGAAGTCCTATCTTAGATATTTGTACACTAATTCAGTTAATGTAGAATTATGACAACAGTCTATTGGGTTCGAGATGTTAAGTCGATTAAAAAAATACCTTCGCCTTTTTCTACTCCTCGGGAGTTGAATTTTGAAAAATTGAAAAAAATTATTTTGAGTATTTACATAATAATCACTTTAAAGAAAAAATGTGTATCCGAAAGGGTTCTGTGGATATCGGCAATTAATAACATACAATTTATGGTCTTTTTACCCACTTAGATACTTAAATTTCGAAAATTTTTGAAATTGGCTAATACATATTTTTTTGAAAGTTCAATTTAGTGAAAATTATAACGATAACCCATCAGGTACGAGCTATATCGACGATTATTTGAAAACACACTTCAACCCTTTCAACCCCCTTAGGGATCGAATTTTAACAAATGCTATAAATTATATTTCTAGGTCTGGATATCTTGGGCAGCAGTTTGATATGTCATTCAGGCAGTGGAATATTTTATGTGTAGAGATTACGTAGATATTTTGTGTTATTTAAAATGCAAGTTATGAATTCAAATACAAAAAGTCAAACAATAATACATGAGATAACTAAAGCAGGCATGCTATGATTATATGCATACAGTCCGTGTCTGTGTTTAACTTATTGCATACTAGCAGACTTGCAAACTTTCTGCAAGAATCTAGTCGCTGTTGGTTTTAAATGCACATTGATTGAGTCATCAGCATGTTTTGTTAACCTCTGCAGCATGTGGAAGAGTTCCAGTGCCTGGGTTCATCTCGCACCAGTTCATGTTGAGGATGTCCCAATGATGCTTGTATCTGCCGTCGAACTTTGGAAGAGTTAACTGAGTGGTGAAAGTGGGTTACTATTTTCTTGCAGCCTGACACAAGGCTCTAGACTGAACTCTTGATAAATAGCTGTATTTCAGTACAAGTTGAAGAGTGTGGCGATATTCTTAAGAGTGAGCCATTTTTCTGAAACCAATCAGTAAACTTCTCACTCAGAAGAAAAAACACAAAGATCAAAAGCTCATCTGCCAAAATTTGTTTTGAAAATGTACAGATAAGTGATTCTGTGGTTGTGACCATAGAACTTACATGAACAGAAAAGCATAGTGTTAATTTATATAATTTATTATATTAAATTCCCATTTTTTTTCTTTCAGTTTTTAACAGAACAATGGTTTGATCAAGATTTACAACAGACTGTCTTCATACTAGTTTCACACTCAATTTTATACAATTTAAATTCGCACAATTGTAACTTCCTCCACAATAAAAACATGTGTGTGTGTATGTAAATATATATATATATATATATATATATATATATATATATATATATATATATATATATATAGGGCTACTCAACCGCCCACAACATTATACAACTGACTAACACCCAAGATATTAACATACCTCGGTCTCTAAAACAGGTTGAATTAAATAACCATTTACATAGACATTTACTATTCCGGAAATAAGGAACATTTAACATAACCTAGGACAAATGTCATATTACAAATTCCAAAAAAAAACCTAATTAAATAAAAAAAATCTCTGAGACGGAGACGCGTAAATTCTCATATCTGATACCATACCGCTAATTTTTAAAACATGCCCGGATCATATTTATCATTCTGAAAACATTTTTCAACTCTCTACCCTGACTCATTTGCATGCGAGGAAAATCTTGCAAAATAATTACTGGCGACGAAAACATTCTGTGCCGTCATAATCTGTTCTGTTAGATCCCTAGGCCACCATGGCCCCTCATGTAGGTTTATGCTTAACTTGTCTTCCTGCCCCTGACACTGGTTGCAATGCATCCAGTAGAAATGTCCCCGACCCTAGCGAGACAGCAGTATTTATTTCCAACTCGGAGCTTCCCCTTCCCCAAGGGATAAAGTTCCGGCGTAGTATTTTCTTGATAGGAAACAGTTCCACAATATCCGTCCGCTCGTCGTCTGCTAACCTGTCGAGTTAAACCAACCAATAAAGTAGGTTTTGAAGTTCCGTTTTTAGTCACCAGCAACGCCGCGATCGCTCAGCGCGTAGTTAGCAAAGTCCGTCCTGCCGGCAGTATGTGAGAAACCTTGCTGGCCGCATGACGTGCGTAAGCCGGTGTTGTACGTGTCTACTTCCCCGGAGCTTGCCTGACGACAGCCCGGTAAACGGGGCTGGAGAAAACACGTCACTACAGTGAGTACTTAAAACACCTTTTAGTTTTCTTCTTACAGGTCAACATCTAACCAGCTATTTCGGAACATCGATATCGTCAATGTAATCTTCTTTATTTAATTTACAAAAACGAAAACGTCCACCATAACAGTTTTCATATACACTCGGGACTTCGTCGTTTTTCAACAAGTTCTAACTCCGCTTATTCAAAAGTTTTCCACACTCACTTACGCTAAATAACTTACTGGCAATGTTCACAATAGATGTATAGAATTATAACAAGCTATTATAATGAACTTGCGTCAGGTTTAAAAGTATATCGGTCGTGTCACAAAATAACTACGTCACACTTGTAGTACTGTTCCCAAAATTTGTAACGTAACTTTTGAAACATGCAACGCCTACAAATATAATCTTCACTGATCAACTATTGTATTAATTAAGACGTCTAAACCAGAACATATGGTGAGGGAAAAAAGTTTTTCTGTTTTTCAAACTAGTTCAGAGTATCAAGCGTGGTTGAACAGGGCAGTCTAAGACAGCGTCACTACACACAGTTTTAAATTATTATATCAAATAACCATGGCATGGACAGGTGTCTCAAGAGTGTATGTTTGGCATGTTAAATCCATAACAGGCCAATGTGGTTATGGTATGTCAAGGGCCAACTAAATGTTCGCAGCATCATCTGTTATTATGGCAAGTGCTTTGTTGCAGAGCCTCTACTTATAAAACACAGTTTCTCAGTTTGCTGCAATCATTGCGGCAGTATGCGAGTCATCTTCGAAAAGAATCACATCCAGGACCAGTTCTCTGAGTTCCTAGTCTTCTGTAATGTGGACTGTGACACTACGGTAGTCGTGACCTCGGACAGATGTCCACTACTTACTGCTATATTCTCTGAACTTGCTCTTACGTTTGTCACTTCATGTTTCAATTTCTCATACATCTCTGGTATAACTGTATTTGTAAGGTGCTGCCTTGTTATCGTGCAGTATCTTGGCTCTAGGTAAGAAATATCTTCAACAACAGAAAATGGTGTACAGTGTTTGTTGTAATTTATGCTTTGTTGTGAGTGGAATAAATACCAAGCACTTACCACGATACCACTTTGATGTTCACTGTTCTGCTGGGCATTTGAAGTGTGGAAGGCTGATGTCTTCTAGTTCGCCCAAGCCAGCTGTGAACTGATCCCACTTCTCCCTGATGAGTGATGGTGATCCCAACCAGTATATAGCCATTGCATCAATATTTTGGTTCACACGGCCACTTGTGACAACCAACCATGGACATATGCAGGATTAATTTTGTTTGGGGGGGGGGGCTGAACATTGCACTTAATAATACCAATTAAGTGAATGTTGAAGGAGAAATTCTTAACCTTGCATACATAAATTAATTTATACAGTGACCATTATAATGTACGAAAAAAATGATACCTAAATTAATTAGTTTTATAAATTAACATGCATAAAAATTTTAACTCCAGGGATAATTTCATATTTAAGTTTAGCCATGCCAATATGAAACAAAAATATGTAATTAATTTTACACATTATATAAAATTAATTTTCAGTCAGAGCAGGGCAGTCAGAACAATTGTGAGACATGATTGTGACCTAGTTTTGAATTATATGAATGGAAAACAATATCGAGCCTTTAATTCATATTCATGTGTCAAAAATAATTAGCTCTACAAATAAAGTTTTAGACACCTTGCAATTTTAGACTGAGTAAAGTAGTCTTATTGACTACATCATTCATAATTACTAATTTGAAGCGTTAGTGCCTCTTAATGAACTTACATGCTACCGCAGACCATCGAGCCGGTTTTCAGAAATAGTACTTCTTAAAAAAATTTTTGATCAGTTTCGTTTTTGAAAAGTTTTTTTTTCTATTGAAGCGGTGGGAACTGGAAAAAGGACTAGCATTTTTAGATCTATGTACACATTTTGGAAGAAATGTTTGTCACATTTAACCAAACTGTCTATAGTACAACTAGGTTTTCCTCTAATTTCAATTCCATTCCACTTTTGCTTCCGTAGTTCCCGTTCTCCTTTGAAAGTATCTTCGTACGTATCAATCAAGTCGTCTTTGTAGAAATTAAATACAATTCGAATTTTTTTTAATGGCACATCACAGTAAGCAGGAATTACAAAATGGAGTTAAGATGTGGTCTTGTGGTAGGTTAAAAAACGCACAGTTAATTAAGCGGGTTGTACCTTTTACAACTTCTACACCCAGAGGTATAGTCGGGCGTACTGGGTGTAGATAGACTTAGATAAAAGGTGTATGAAATCTAGAAAGTCTGCCTGAATGCCTTGGTGTAGTGGAGGGTGAATTACTTTATTTTCTGTGTTATTGTCAAGGCGGTAAACATAAATGATCTGAGATACTTGGATGTAGGTGATGAATTCGATGATGGACCTCCTGTTCTCGCACATATTTAAGCAAAACTGCACTGTCTTCTTGCATTAATTACAATTTTGAATAAAATCAAATTTTGGTAATATAACCTTAAAGAAGTTTTCAATTTAATATGTTACGTAATAGGCAGTGTACTGGAAACTGAATGTTTACTCTTAATTTCATTGTATTAGTTTTGCGAGATGATTTCATAATTACCTTTATAATCGAAGTAGTATGACACATTACCTAAAATTTACTAAGAATTCGCAATACACATTACTTTATTCACACACCTCCCTGGCGAAACTGAATACAGTTCTAAAGATTATCAGAATTTTCCCTTTCTGATTCAAAACTAGAAAAACCAACTTATTATAAAACGCAACTACTTGGAACACGTTTTGAAAACAGTGCCAAGATTTGTTTTACAACTTCTATTCCCAAACTACTCCGCCTCGCAGAGGTGGTGTAGAAGGTGTAGCACCCGGGTGTGGAAGTTGTAGTTACACCTGCCGCTGAGTGCTTTGATTGTAACAACGACAATGTCACTTCTGTCAAGAATAATGTGAAGTTGTAGTTTGAGTGTAGAAATTGTAAAAGTCACAGCTAGGTGTAGATCACTTAAACAAAGCTGTAATGTCATCTACACAAGAAATATATGCAATTGCTCTTTAGTAAGTCTCTGGATCAGTTGATGGTTGATTTGGTCTATGTCTTTGGGTAGTAGTAATTCTTGGAAACTTGATGTCAACTGGAGACAAGATGTCATTTGCTGCACATCAACAAAGAGTTCATGAAATTCCTTTTTTCCATTATTTCCAAGTTTTTGTTAAACTACCTTAATCTCATTAAATTTGTTGACAGTACTCTAAATATCCAGTGTTTTCATCTGGACGTATTTTGAAAGGTTATATGTCAAACCCAACAACTTGGATATAATGGCAAGGGTTGCGAGAAATGATGCAGTACATACACTGTTTAGGATAAGTGATGCTTTTTTAGAATGAACACCTGGTAGCTGACTTAAGGCACTGAAGAACGGACACAATTAGCTTCAACATTATTTAAAAAACAGAACACTTTCATGATTGTCACACCATCTGGTTTAACAAAGGGTCTTGGTGTGGATAGGGGAGAGTCCTCTAGCACAGTACAGTTTGATGTTTTGAGTTTAGTTTCATAATAAATTCTAATTTTAATAAATTTGTGTATGTTGCATGCACTCTGTTAAATATCCATTGTTAAATATCCAATAATATTTCTGACAAAAAAAATTGTATGCGACATAAATAGTTAGCAGATTTAACTTACACATCGTACTATTTTTTTTAAGACTGACCTGTAACATCGGACAGATAGCGATTTCTTTAATAATTTGTTTATATATTGTCCACTGCGTTCAAATAAAATAATTGATGTTTGTTAACAAAATTGACTGTTTAAATGTTATAGGCATACTAACATGTCGTGTTTAACCCTACAAACATAACATTAGCACATAAAAACTGTATGAAAATTTAAAAAAAAGAAAAAAATGAGCAGTTTAAACTAAACTCTAAATAATACATTGACGAGCAACTATTTATAAACTATAGTAGATACCGTAGTACTCGTGGATTTTCCTGGAATTAAAACATGCTTAACCACAGTAAATTATGTCCACATCATCAATGTTCGATGCTGCAAGACATCTATCACACGTATAAAACAGTGGTGCTCCTTTAATGTTCGCACAGTTTTCATGGGCCCGTTCTTTACATGTACGACACTGTATCTAGTCTTCCTCAAACTTTCCCCGTACAATACACAGATGGTCTTATTTTCACCAGACTGTTTTGACACTGTTGTGACTTGATCAAACTTGAGAGTTTTCTTGCATTTGAGGCGCTTTTTTGTTTCCTTTTCAACTTTCTCATCGTGTTTGGCTTGCAGCAATTCTTTAAATGGAGTAGATATGAGAAATGCACTTCTTTGTGCCTTCCTTTTCCTACTCTGAAGTCTATTTTTGCTGGCATCTGGTATAGGAAATATTTTGTCTAAAATATCAGCAGGCTTGATTCTACTTGGGTCTGGATTTGGATCCACACTGGCTTGTGTTTTGGCTCTTTCGAACTGCATTATTTCACCTCTAGTTTCTTGGTTAGCTGATATTTCCACGTCTGTCGTTTCGGAAGGCAAGAAATCCAAATCGGTGAAGATTCTTGGGTTCAATGGGTTTACTCCTGTGCATGAGAATCATTTTTGAGCAATCTCTAGGCAATTGAGTTTGGTGTAGGCTTTACATACAAGTTCTGCAATGTTGTATACATTTATTCGCAATCCAGGACTCCTCATCCATGAGGAACAGGTTTCTGCACACAATCCCTTAAGAGGCCTCACAATTGACATGTCGAGAGGTTGCAACTTATGAGTTGTTTCGGGGGGTGGGGGTGTTGATAGCATGTGGATATGTTGGGATCTTGCATACAAAATTACCTCCAAATACTTATGACTTCCGTGGCCATCAAGATCAAGAAGCAAAGGACTTCGCTCTCTCGGATGTACATGTTCAGCGAAATTCCTCAACCGTGTCAAAAAAATGTCGACATTCATTCATCCAGCAATTTTGTTGAGCCACTTCATAATTCTCGTCAGGAGCACCTATCATAAGCCTTCGGTTTATCTTCTTTCGGGAGTAGAAAAAAAAAACCGGTGGAATAAACTGCCCTATGGCATTCACCGTAAGTAGTTTCCCACATTGTCTCTTCCCCTTCACTGAAATCACTTTGCTGTTTTCATGGACAGTGGAGATTCCCGTCTCATCCCCACTGTATATACGAGATGGTGGGAAAGAATACTTTCCCATCAATTCGTCTAGTTTATATAAAAAAAAAAATATTATCTACTTGTGGCTTATTAAAGCCCACTGCTCGTGTCAAGCTGGTGGATTCAGCATTCCTCAGTGCGATTTCCGGATGTCTCTTCAAAAATTCGTAGTAAAAAATGTTTCCCTGCAATTTTCTTGATTTGATTGAATCGGTGGGGAAGCTTTAAAAATGCAGCTAAATCGTAGCACAACTTCATCAACTCTTTTCTGGTGGTAGGCATGAACATGTAATCCAATTGCTTGATATAAACAACCAGTTGTTCGTCGTTGTCTGAAAATGTTTTTTTCAAACCGCCCTGATTTTGGTGAAATATGAATTTCCCCTCAATTATTAATTTATGTTACCCTGTCTTGCAATGTACTGTTTGGAACACTAAAAGTTTCAGCAGCTTCCCTTACACTCAAATTACTAGCCAGAACACTATCGACAGCCTGCTTCGTGTCGTGATCAGACCAGGTTCCTCTGATCTGCCCCTTTTTCTATCGCTAGACATTATCTGCTCTAGTGACACAGTCTACAAGCAGAAAAGAATTGACGACTCCTAAGTGTATGAAAAAAGAAAACGGGCTTTTAAAATGTGTCTGATATTAGCCATGTCAGAAACTCTTGGAATGTAATAATTTAGAACCGAAAAATATTTGTAAATTTAAATTAGAGTTTGACACAATAGTTAAAAATACATAAAATTACGGGTTTCAATTACAGTACATGTAAGAGTCGGAACCTTGTGTTTAATTTATATGGCTTTTAAATAATATCTACAAAAGACAATTTTTTATCTGATCCCTCTCTTCAGACCCTTTTTGTAAGTTTTACTATCTGATATTGCAAATATGAATGTATTACTGTCACCCTAAGGCATGGCCGGTGACGGGAAGAAAGAATTGTCAATAAATGAAGCTCATTGCTGACAATACTATTATGAGACGTGCTAGATACGTTTTTGTCCGGTACTACAGGACATCAAACGTCTGATACTGAAGGACATTTAAGTGTCCGATACTAGAGGACACACATGCGACGGTAAAAATTCTCGCCAAAAACGGACTGTCAAGAATTTAAACTCAAGACTGCGGAAACATGTTACTTAAATCATATTTAAGACCTACATGTACTGTCTCCAAAGTTTCGCTCACCTAATTCAAAACAATATTCTTCTGAATTTTAAACGAGGCAGATACTTAAATATCGAAAATCACAATCAATCACGTACTGTGCAAACAGCGCGAGTAACATAAAAAGTTTGCTGATGGTTTACTGTGCTAGGAGAAACCTTTTGAGTGCGCCCTGTATGATGCTGTTACCTAACGGGATTCTTGTCAACTCTGAGGTGTCTAGTACTAGGTGCCGTCTGGTGCTATAGGACCTTCCCCTACTGTTGCAACTTGTTTCAAGTGTTTTTATTTTCTCTTATAAAACTTTGGTTCACTTTGTGCTTGCCTTAAAAAGAGTGCACGTTTATGAAACTACACCCATTGAATTCCGGGCTCACTTTCACTACCTCCTTGAGATGCAGTTGAGCATTTACCAATTTGTAAACCTAGTTCTGAAGTGTATTCGGACTTTCATTTGAACTTCTAGGCTGACATTCAACCATTTAAAAACTAGTTAATGGCTGCCATTGTTCCTTCAGCCTTCCCAAGCATTTTCCCAACGATAACCATCGTGTGCAGAGACATGTTTGATAACTTTCCTTGTGTCTACATCATGCAGCATCTGAAATTCTCTCAGTTTTATTTCCTGTTGTACACTCTTTTCCAGGCAGTAGAATATGTCTATCAAAATGTCATCCACTTAGGTGGAAAACATACAGCAGCTTTTCTGAACCCGTAAGTTTATCGAATGGCATGGACAACCAACAACAAACAAATTTTCGATTTCACTTTTCAAAACAGCTGCCAAGCTTCTCTTATGATCAATCATTACTGGGGCATTGTTAGGGCTTAGCGCTAAACATTTTGAAAATGGGATGTTTTGTATTATTTTAGGGTATCAAGCAAGAGATTACCAGTATTTACTCCTGTTGATTCGCCTTCCAGAACTGGTACTGCCAAGAGCCAATTTTGATTTTTGAGCATGTCTTTACTGTGGAAAGTGATCACGATGAGATAAAGATTGCAATAATTTGGATTACTCCCATTGGTTGCAATAGAAAAAAGGTGTATTACATAACCCAGATACAAGCTTTTGATGTGTACTTTGCTCCATTTGTCCCTATATTGCTGGAAACTTTGTCCTAGCACAGCCATATTTTTTTAATGAATTTCCCTTCGGGCAACGTTTCCCTAGAAGTGGCCCTGCATGATAAGCACATGTCAGCACTAAAATTTGTTATACAATAAACGATGTAAAATAACACTTCGCACGTGTAACACTGTTATAACTCTTCACAAAAAATTTAGTTTCTTGTTGGAATTGAGACACTTCATGTGTTCATTATGTTTCTTTGTAGCAACGTTTTTCAAAATGTCTCCCCTGCCACTATGCGGTATGGAAAAATCAGTACGACACATGCTACAAAATGTAAAATTGCTTCCTTTACGTGATTCGATTATCGATGGAAACTAATTACTGTAAGCTTTACTGAAACTCGTTTTGTAACTTTTATAAACACTTATATCAGACATGTTTACAACAAATTCCAGCCTGCCATTTACCAGACAACTGCATGATTCATCAACCATTAGGCTACTGCGCAAGTTTATGCGCAGCTGGCTGGGCATGGCTCGGCCAGACAACTCGGCACAGCCCGGCCAGATGGTGTGATGACACGGCCCGGGATTACGTTTAAACACGAGCTGCATCACACCAAATACTTGTTTACACCTGCGACGGGTTGAATTACAACAAACTGATACAGTTAAAAAAAGCAGTGTATTTTTGTAGCTCAACCACAACGTCTTAATCATAGTTTCATGGCTACAAATTAGCTTCCTCATTTCCGAGGCAAAAAAATTAAAAATAATCTTAGCCTAAAAAAAATTGTGAGGAAACACCGTTCGGTCATGAAGGAGTGAAATTATCCTTACAATCATTAGCCTGACGATTTTGGTATGAGGCTTACGTTATTAATGTTACATTTACTTTCATCACTCCCTCTTCTTCAATAACCCATTCCATCAACCCTTCTAAACCCGCCCTTACACACACCATTATCCCCCTGTTCCCTCTCTCTTGAAGATTTGAATTTATCCTGCTTACATTCACTGCCTAGCCCCTTCTTGTTCAAGCACGTCTGTGCTGCTACTACAACATCTGCTATATATCTTTCAATCTCTCTCCAGCAAATATTAACCTGCCATACACACTCAGTAAATTCCTACCTACTTCTAAATCTAGCTTGACAGGGTTCAAACACCGATATATACAACAAAATGCAACTGTTCAAAAACTTTACCAAACAATGTATTTTAAAGTTTTTCATTTTTCACTCGGAACTTACATTATATTTTGCTACAGTCATAAAAAAAATAGCAAACCATGTTAGTAGTTTCTTGGCCCCACAACATGCTACTCACCAAATAGCTGCACCTGCAAGGTGTGCGCAGAAAAATTTTGTGTTTCAGTGTACCTCAACCAGGAAATAACATTTAATCTGAGAAGAGCATTACAGTAGACCACTGAATACATTAATGAAATTAATTATTTCAGTTGCATTATTTTGCACATATCTTTGAAATTATTAGATTATTGTTTTGTCCATTACCTTGTTTGTTAGGATTTTTGAGCAGAACATTTTTTAAATTAGTAAATATGCACACCTAGCCCATAATCTATTTAAATTGCAATTTAAATTGATGGCTAACCGAATATTATTTCATAGCATAGCATGAACATCATCTGTGAGCATGAATATATACGCATAATTAATATTGGCCTGACAGTTTGCTGCTGTACTACACACTTGACAATAATGCCTTTTACAAAGCTGAATCTCTGTATGTAAATTAATTTTGGTCTCACTGGAACACTGCAACTATTTACTTTTACACACTTATGCAATGTGTATGTCAGCTACACATTTCCTGCGGGTACAGTAAACACACCAAGAAAAAATATAATTACGAAATAAAGTTTTTGTTTTCGTATTTATGATACACGCATCTTACCTGTAATGAGATAATTTTCAGTTACAGTTACATAAACTTCCCTAACCACAAGTTCTCCTTTCTAGAACGTACTGAGAAAAAAATTAATGGGTAGTTTATGTGCTGGACAGTGTTGTAAACACGAAATATTACAGTGTCTGAGAAATTCAAATTTCTGACCCTTTTGACAGGTGAAAAACAAATGAGAATGTTTGTATCATAAAACAGCACACAATAACTATATTAAGATTAGGGTACCTACTATATATTACTTAAGACAACACACACAACTACTTAGGCCGCCTACACACTGGTCGAAACAATTTGTTTAGAACAAGTTGTTTCAGACAACTTTGTCGAACAAGTGTTCGATACAGTGTGAAATCATCGTCAGACAAAACACAACATTCACGAAACAAAACCGAACTATCTCTAGTTGCCAACATGGCGTCGAGCGAGAAAGATATGGATTTAGTGATATCGTCGACCCTCTGTCTTCTGTTACTTGAACAAGAGGATAAGAAGAAACGTGAGTTTTGGTGTCATCCAAT
>PNEQ01109903.1:0-14291 GCA_003012365.1 Medauroidea extradentata
CCCTTCACCGGGAAGTTCAGCTAGCGGTTCATCGTAGAAAATGCTACACAAGAAGCTTCAAGGAAAAAAGGGAAAGAAAATATAGACCAATTCCAATTGACAAGTGAACCCTGTATTATCATTTAACATTGCTATAGTAAGTAGTTCAACTGTAAATATAAACTATTTTCATGATATAACATTGTGTTTCATTAATTTCTCTGTTATACTGTATATGGGTATTAGACTATTTAAAAATACATATTGCTTGTAAACTATGGGTGATACAAAAAAACTAAGGCCAGATTTGGATTCAGCACATTAAAATCTATAAAGATCAGCTATTAAATTTAAAAAAGTTTTCAAACCATTTTTTTTGTTGGCCTGTGTTATCATTACTACTATTACTTTCACTATAAGTATTATTATAGGCAGGTTAAATCCAATGTTGTGGCATTTTTTCTGTAAGTTTACGTTAGACAAGGGACACGTAGTATTATTACAAACCATTTTGTGGTAAATTGTAAATCTTGTAAGCTAGTGTTTGATGTCAACCCATGTATGGCAGCAGGTGCATGGTATATAATAGTGCCATACAAAATTGTTTTGAGGTAAAGAGACTCATATTTGATATACACTACACCAATTTTCTACATGATGAGAATAACCTTAATATGCTTAATGCAAATTGTTTTAACACTTGAGGTATAGCAAAAAACGGTAATAATTAGTTCTACAATATTATTTGTGTTTATTGTACAATATGAAATATGGTTAAAATTAAGTCAAGTTTAGAAAATGCATGATCTGAATACATAACATCTCAGTCGGAATCTGAGAGTTAAGAGTGTTAGGTAATGGTAACCGTTATAAAGTATTGTGTTTTTTTTGCTATTAATGACATATTATTAAGGTTTTGAGGAATAGGTGCAGCTAATGTAGATGAAGAAATGTAAATTAAGCTAGAAGTTCATTATGAACATCATTTACGTAAGAGAGATGAAGCATTGCAGTCCATGAAGCATGTTAAGGTAATTGCAATAGTGATGCCCCTTACTACTAATTTACTTTTGACGTGTACATAAGATGGAACCGGATAAATACAACTCCAGTATTAAGAAAAGTATAGCTGTAAATACTGCGTAATCATGTACAGTGCTACCTACATAACCTGGCTAGAACCAAAATATATAACATGCATTTATGCATATAAAAGCAGTTTAGAATGACAACTTTGCTTTAAATGTTACTGACCATAAATTTATGGTGAGTTGATATTCATTCATGAATAATGCAAATGTTGGTACTGTCAAGGTTAATGCTAAACCATGAACGTGTTTTTTTTTGGGATGACCGGTATACAGCAATAGCAAAGGCAAAAATAATTATCTTATATAATTATTACATTAATGTCTAGTGAATGCTACAATTTACAAATAATGTCTGAGCAAGATCAATGATAGATCAAAGAAACAAAGCAATCGGTATAATTACTGAAAATACAATATTTCACTGTTGACTGTACAAACCCTTAGTGAATATTATACGTGGAACAAAACAAGTTTGAAAAATATACTGTAAGTGGTGGCGACGTTTGACTTGTAACACTTTTATACTATTTTTATATTCCTTACTTATCAACTGTGAGTGAATATATCGTAAATATCACATGGTTGTTTACTATTCGGAATTCATCGCAAGTAAATACATTTATTCAGGAATGTTTTGGTTTGTGGACATACGCTATTGATCATTCTTTGTTGACTAAACTTGTGTTAAGTGACAAATTACAAACGCACAAAAAATACTACGTGGCGATTTATTATTCAGAATTTATCGCATGTAAATATATTTATTCAGGAATGTTTTGGTTTGTGGACATACGCCATTGATCGTGCTTTTTTAACCAATCTTGTGTTAAATGACAAATTTCAAACGCACAAAAAAAACAGAAATAAGCAATCCCATAGAAAAAGTCAGTTATACACATGTGTAGCCTACATACGCATATACACATACGTATAACTATAAATACAAATATGAAAGTAAGCAAAATCATTGGACAGTGGACAACATCCAAGTGACAGAAGACAAGAAGACACAAGCTCCGTTAATAAAAAAATGCAGCGTTTCGGAAAATGCGATCTATTCACGTCTTCTGGCTAAGACACAGCTGGTCGGAACACCGATACGTGCATCGGGTCATTTATGGGATATATCTAGGTAATCCGAGAGATACTTTTAGTATATCCAATATATGTGCTTGAGTAATTCACCAGGGGTTATGTCGACTTAAACAGCACTCAAAATACTCGTTTCATGGTATTTTAACTGTATTTTAAACATATTATAATTGCAACTTTGTATATTGTATAATATTATATATCGTATTCAAAATCTGATCAACCTTAACAGAAATTTACTACCTTTATAATATCCTCGGTATACCCATAGTACACCCGAGATGTACGGGACATACGTGGGACATACCCAGTTTTACCAACGCGTTATTTTTTAAGATAGTGTCACTTAAATTCGTACAAATATTTTAAAAACCTAATTAAATTACAACAAGTCCTATTTTATAATCATCAGTTCTAACATTACAGTTGTCGGTTTTCATGTTACCTTGCGGTAGCTGTGTTAACTCGTGCTGGCTCCTGACGTCAGAATTGTTCTCAAGGGAGACTTGAACTCTAGTGACTGGGTTCATTGTACTAGATCTGCCAGTAGCACTGATGTTTGGACTCTAGAATTGCCTATTATAACAGACACAATCGTTAATTAAATATAGTCTTTATATAATAATAATGATCAAGTTGGCTAAAAATAAGTGATGGAATAGTGTTATACGGTAACCAGGAGCAAAAACATTTGACTTATATTTATCTTAATATTTCCACATTAACACTAGTTTCCTACGTGAAAAAACTTAGGTGATAACGGTAGCTTATAATGTTTATGATGTACTGAGGGCATGGTATAAAATAACGATTATTCATTCCCAAAGCCTAACAATACCTCACAAGGTTTATGAGATATCAAGGACATCGGAAAAATACATTTAATTCTTTATCACCCCTTACATTTTCGTACTTAGTTAATCTACCAGCGTGCGTGTTTGATATCACAACAGTTCCCCGTCGTCTAGCCTTACGCGGGATTCGAACCCATATTCTTCTACCAGTGTTCCAACCCTACGCCGAGACAGCCCATCAGAATTTTTTAAAAATTAAAAATTGGTAATATACACGTCTGTGTCCTATGAGGTATACATATATAAAATGGCAAAGAGTAACGACATTTAATTTATTTATCCGTTGTCATACGAGTTTTGCAGGATTCCTGGAATATTTTACATCTTTCCACCCACTAAATTGCCGAATTTTGAAAATCGCTGAAATGTACTTTTATGCAATTACGTTACCTCAACCTCCTTTCAAATGATATCTCGATATCTCAACAGGGTTAAGATGTACAGGTATTAACTAAAATCACATTTAATTTTTTTATGGAAGGAGGTTGAGTTTCAACAAATCATGGAACTACATTTAGGGATATGTGTAAAATTAATTCTGTATCAATGAGTTTAAGAGGCATCCTGGATAGATTCAAAACTTATTTTACTGCTTTATACAACTTTTAGTTTCCTATTTCGGAAAATTTAACATCCAGGTAAGATAATATGCATTTCTGTAGGCATCAATATGAAACAAATATCATCTTCGATTTAAATACATATAAGTGCTATCGAGGATTCATTAAAAACACATTTCACCCCTTTCCAAAAAAACCTCCCTTCATTTCTGAATTTCGAAAAATCCTTTAGCCGATGCTTACTGCGTTAGGGGAAGAAGATACCATCGAATCTTCAAGACTTTTTAAGTCCAGTGGTTTTGTCTGAGTAATGGTAAGTGTGTCGGGCACTTCGTTTCATGTATTAATATTATTATTTGCTACTGATGTCACAAAGAACGCATGATACATCTGTGTAACCATATTTTAAAATTCTTCGTTCTCAGCACACATGTGCTACTTCGTACGGTTTCTTTACTTGTGTATATTGTTACACATTTTACACATGGTGTAAATTTTTTCTAATGTGACAGATATAAGAAAATGTTCATCCGAAATGTATAAAACTTAAACACGAAATATATTTCATTACTTTTCATAACTGTTAATTATTTTGTTCATGTAGTACTAATATTTTCAAAATGCCGCCAGTTATAACATATTTCGATTACACGAAATAGCTGGAAAAACTCGTTATTTGAGTTTTATCAAACTCGGTACACATGTTGAACTTAGTATGTTGTGATTTGTTCATGTTACATTTTCAACATTTTAACTATTTATACTTAATGTAATGTGTAGTGCTCACATAGGCACGAGGTGCATGCCATGCCATCCCATCCCCCCACTTAAGGTACCGACAGTCCCGGATGCGAGGTGGGACAGCGACCCCCTCCCCTCGGCTGATCACGAACATGCCACTCGCCGGCTTCGGCGGGACTGACGTCATTGGTGCCGGACTGTCGTTATTGGTGCCGGACTATGTCAACTGCCTTCTGGATGAGTTGGCACCTGTCCGTCACCTTCGACAGGCATTCAACTCGGCCATGACTGAATGTTACCGCAGCATCGGGAATATTCACCTTACATAACCCAGCCCTGTCAGCGAGCTAGGAGAATATTCTGGGCGTCGTCGCAGAAACTATAATTACCGGCTCGCTTCGTGCCGCGAGAGAGTCAAAGTGGTGATTTGCCAGTGAGTGTGTGTGACGAGTGAACGAGGCAAGACCAGCGAATTAAGAAGAGGCTGTGCTAGTGCGGACGATGGTGACTTTCCTGGAGTGGTGTGAGTCAGTATGAGAGTGGACGAACAGGTATTACTGTATGTAGCTGTGTTTTGCAAGACATTCCTACATAGAGACTTGTGCGATTGGAGAACTGAGCGAGAGAAACTTTTAATTATAAATTATTAGAATAGGAAATTAGACTATTAGTTTGATTATCTAGATTATATACATGTATATATTAATTTATTTAACTTTTTTAATTACCCAAGTCCTCTCTCCCAAGCGAACCTGGCTACGCCCAGGACAGCAAAGTTGTTACACCAGTGTCAGAAGTGGGGTGGGGGCATATCATTTTATTTAATTAGTTTCCTTATAATAGGGTAGCTAGATAAATTAACAATACTTAATAACAGAGTAAAGATAACATTTATAGAATTTACTTTTGTGTATAATAACAAGAAAATCGTTGCTGATATGGAAGGGCTGCATGTGTTAGTAGAAAGACAAGTGCTTAGATAGGAAATGTAAAATGTAAAATTAGCAGTGAAAGTGAAGCTGTTAATAGTCAGATTAGCAGTGTAAATGAAACTGTAACTATTCAAATTAGCAGTGTAATTGAAACTGTACATAGTAAGATTAACAGTGTTAATGAAACTGTAATTAGTCACAATAGAAGTGAAAATGAAACTGTAAATAGTCAGTTAAGCAATGTTAATAATAAAACTAGTATTGTTAGTGAATTGTTAGACAGGAAAATAGAGAGTGTAAACGAGGATATGGAATAGAAAAATTAGCAGTATTTGTTAATCGAAAAACTGACAGTGTACAATAAAAAACTGGTCACTGTAAATGAACAAAGTGGACAAAGTAAGTTAGTGTATCGACTGTGTTTAGGGTAAAATGGAACAGGAAATTAGTGTACTTAAGCGAGAATAGCTAGAATTTCTCCAGAGGTACGATGTTGGATGCGGTGCGACGAATCAAGGACTTTTAGCCAGCACAGAAGCAGAGGGTAGCGAGGATAAGCAGGCCATCGCTGCCAGCACATCGCCGTCTGAGTGTACATAGCAACACATTAGTGCTAGTTCTATTTCTCCAGGTGTTGGGAGGGGTGTCGCCATTAAGTCCGCCCCCTACGATGGTCCAGACACCTTGATAGGAATACCGAAACCAAATCGAGATCGTCACTACCCTGAATGGCTAGACAGACGAACAGATAACCTACTATCTGGCAGCAGTGCTGAGGGTTCCTGCTTTGAGCATACTGCAGTCGCTGCCCGAGCGACACAGCCTTAAAACGCCATGCTGGTATCGGCCCTTCATCTATGCTTCGATGACAAGTACCTTCGACACGCCCATCACGCCCAACTGCGGAGCTGCACACAGTGACCAGGGGAGTCTCTACAAGAGCTGAGGGTGGACACCGCGCGGCTGGCCCACCTGTCCTTGGAGGTGTGCCCCGAGGAGGCTCGTGACGTCAATCCTCATAGGTTTTTTGTTGACGCCATAGCCGATGCATAGGTGTGGCAGGGAATGCGCCTAGCCACGCCACATAACATGCAAGATGCCCTGACCCGATCACTCGAGGTGGAGTAGGCAAGGCAGGTGCCTGTGGCGAGGCGTCCTGTACAGGCAGTAACCCTGAGGTAGGAGGGCGAGGACGTCGACCTTAAGAAGACACTGAGGTCCATAAAGAACTTCATGAAGGACATCGCAGCTCGAGTTCATTTGACAGATTTACGTAGACGACCGACCAGACAGCCCGAATGTTGGTCTTGTGAACGGCCCGAACACCTGAGAGCCAACTGGCCTCAACATCACCAGCAGCAACATGATCAAAAACGGAGGAACAGACAGCGAGACTCAGATGAGAGCACGCCTTCGGGAAAAGTTGTAAACACCGACCATGAGGGGCGAAATTCGGTAGTGGCTGTAAGGAAGGCCCCAGTTGTCCTACAAGCTTGCTCCTTAAAGAACTAAAATGCCATACAGATGGAGGGGAGTCTGAATGATGTCCCTTGTCGATGATCGTTGATGCAGGTGAAACAATAACCGTGGTGAGGCCAGCAGGTCGATTACGGATCTTTTAGAGCATGACGCCTTACTTGAAACATGTCGTTCGTAAGTCGAGCTTCTTAATTCTTAAGACTCTACGAGAAATTTCGATTACGTCTCTGCCCGTCATAACAGTTTCGCGTTACACAAGGCGTCTTAAGTTAATACGCTTGAAAAACACACGTTGGTACTTCTATGCTCGGTTATAACCACAATTACTTATTCGCTGGCCAATCAAGAAAAAGAGGCTTCATTTGTCATCGTCAAAAGCTCATTGTTATTTATAAACATCAAGTTTTAAACATAACCATAACCTAAATTACTTTTTGACAGAAAAGCATGGTCAATTATTATTTCTAGAATTTCTTTTATTATTTACTCTTTAATACATGCAAATAGAAATTGTATACTAATATGTAACCAACGTTTTTTTTTTCGTGCAACATGCGAGGTTATATAATTAGGTCTATGCATTCAAAACCACTTACCAACAAATTGAAAATTATATGGCGTGAGTAATTTAACGTTGTCTATAAAATTCTGAAATTGTGTAGTCTTAAGAAATAAAATATATGCATGTATACTGAAGCAATACTTTGTAGGCCTACTTCGTTAAAACAAGTAAAATAACTTTTAACCTCTCACGTGGCAATTACGAAATGTGATGCGGCGCAATCCTTTTCTGTAGTCTTAGCATTTTCCGGTAAGTTTATATACAATATTACTTATGCCAATGCTCAGACATGATTTGTATAAATAACTATATGTTCAATTTACTGATACCAATGATGCAACAACTTAACTGAGACTCCCGATTTTGGGCGCCATAGTCAAGGTTGTGTCGCCACAATTTTGACGCGTCGTAATTCACATCGGTGGTCACATTTTGTCGTTTGACGTCTTACCAACGTCACGTTCGAGTTAAGATGGGCCAAAAACTGATCCGTAATCGACCTGCTGATATCATTGGACCTTCTCCCCAGCGATTGCCAGACGACAGGAGTGTTGGCGAATGCTATCTGAGCACTGTAACTGGTGAGACCACACCAACAAGGGGCCAGAGGAAAGTGCTTTTGAACATTGGTGATGTGAATGTAGAGCATGATGTGTATATTGCTGAAATTGAATATGAGTGACTCTTGAGACTGTGTTCTGTGTAGGCTGGGTTTCTGTATAGATACTCGATTTGGGGTTCTGCGGATAGACAATGCCGAGTTAGTGTTATTGTCTCGTGAAGATTTGTCCTCACCAAAAAGTTGCCCAGTAGTCTGTTCTGAACCCACTTTACTACCTGCTTCGAGTAAAATGATTATCTCAGGGCGATGTGGAGCGAAACCTGTCAGGCATGTAGGGCTGATCGAGCAAGTGATTAAAGGAATCGACCTGCCAGATGGTATCCTAAAAGCTAGAACATTAGTCTGTCCTGTATCTGACAGTTTGCCGGTCAGAGTGATTAACTTGTCCGCCAGAGCAGTCAAACTTGAGTAAGGGGAACATAATCAGAGTTTGAAAGCAGGTTTCACAAATCCTGTCCAATACTCCCGAAGCCCTAAGCCCAGCTAGCAATGAGGGTGTACTGCCTGAGGCATTAGAATAGATCTTGAAGAGTACAAAAGTAAACTTAATCTGGCGACAGGAGAAAGCTGTAGCTGAATTGTTGCAGAGGAATCAAAATGCCCTTTCATGTGGGCCAAATGACCTAGGTAGGAGCAAAGTTACAGCCAATCACATTGACACAGGCGAAGCCCGCCCAATAAATCAGCCCGATCGACGACTGCCTCTAGCTTCACACGCGACAGTAGATAGTATCTTAAAAGAAATTAGGTATTTAAATGTTATAGAACCTTCAGTCAGCCTATCATGCTCTCCAATTATGTTAGTAAATAAGAAGGATGGTCTCTGAGGTTTTGTGTTGATTACGACCAGTTAAATGATGTGACAAAAAGGGATTCTTACCCTCTTCCTAGCATATATGATACACTACACAGACTAGCAATAGACAGATGATACTCGATCTTGGACCTGAAGAGCAGATATCAGCATTGTGCGGTGGCCAAAGGGGATCGTGAAAAGACCACATTTTGTATCCAAGGAAAGGTAAACTGGCTGTTTAAATGTATGCCATTTGAGCTATGCAATGCTCCTGTAACCTTTGAATGTCTAATGGAAACGGTCCTACCACTGGACTCCTGTCAAGTTTACCTGGACGACGTTTTTCGTCACCGACAGAACATTCGAAGACTTGATTCTGAGTTCCTGAACATTTTTGCGACTAACCTGAAATTGGTCCCTAAGAAATGTTATCTGTTTCAGCAGAATGTTAAATTACTGGGCCATGTAGTATCGTCCCATAGAATAGAGACAGACCCAGAGAAGACGAAATCCATCAGAGATCAGTGGCCTGTGCTCATATTACTGCCACTTAGTACGTGGGTTTGCAACAATTGCTATGCCATATTCAGGAATACGATTTTGAAATTCAGCACAGACCTGGCCGTCTTCACATCAACGCAGATGCACTCTCACAGAGACCCTGTGATCCATCTTGTCGACACTGTGAGCACCAATAAGTAAAGAAGAGTGAGTGCTGAAAAGTACGCAGGACCCAGATACGAGAAAATACTTCTGGTAGCCAGATACAGTCAAGGGGCGATGAGGAAGTGAGGAAAGACCCATTGAATGACTCCAATCTACGCCCTTTAGTGGAGTGGCAAGAAAAAGCCCGACAACCAAGGTTGGAGTAGATATATAGCCAAGGGATCACAGTCAAATCCTGTTGGGCAAAGTGGAATTCCCTAATCCTTAAAGATGGTGTGTTGTATAGGAAGTAGGAATGCAATCATGGAAAACAAACAGGATTTCAACTTATTTGGCTTGATTGTAGGGTTCCAGATGTGTTGAAAGAACTGCATAACATTGCCACTGGTGGACATTTTAGCATCAACAAGTCACTTGACAAAGTCCACCTGAGATTCTACTGTGTCCATTGCCTGAAAGATGTAGAGAATTGGTGCCGCATATGTGTCCTTTTCTTGTGCTGCCAAAGAATTAAAGGAAAAGGTCACTTCCAGAAATACAATGAATGTGCTCCCTTTGAAAGGATGGCTGTAGATAATTTAGGCCCCTTAACAACCACCGAGAGGATAAACCGATAACACCTTGTAGCCCAAGACTAGTTTACTAAGTAGCCAGAGGTAATACCGATCCCAAACCAAGGAGGTTGCATGATGGCCGATGCGCTTGTGGAACATGTTTTCTCGAAATTTTCGGTTCCAATTGAGCTACATTCAAATCGAGGTTACCCTATTCCAAGTGGTGACCAGGATTCTAGGTATGAGGAAGACACGAACCACAGCACTGCTTCCTCAGTCAGACGGGATAGTCGAAAGACTTAACCACACTCTGAAACAGTATTTGTAAATATTCGTGTCAGAAAGCCAAAAGGACTGTAATACTTATGTGTCATTATTTTTGCTAGCCTATCGTTCGGCAGTTCACGAGTCTACAAGAGTAACACCTTCGAAAATGTTATCTGGGAGATATCTCCGCCTCCATAGTGACCTACTGTTTGGGAGACCATCTGAAGAGGAGGTAGCCACCCTAAACCATGCCAGTGATTTACATAGGAAGTTAGAGGATGTATATGACTTTGTTTGGCAGTATCTCAGGATTAATACCATCCGAATGAAGATCAGGCATGATCGAAGAGTATCTGCTGAGCAATATGAAAGACAAAATTTACTGTAGTACAACCCTCTAAGATGGAAGGAATACAGCCACAAGAGCCAGAAAAACTGGGAAGGTCATTATAAGATTACAAAAATATTCCATGATGTAGTCATTAGGATATGGCGCAGTGGCTCTCGGGCTTAACTCAAAATTGTCTATATTGATCGACTTTATGAGGGTCCAGAAGATAAGGAGTCTGTTAGGACGAACAAACTTAATGAGGGGGCAGTGTAACGAGCCATTGCTCACACACACGAAGCGCGAACCACGCCACGTCCCTTTTTTCCCTGCTCACTACCTACAGCCTTGTTGCGAGTTACCAGATTGCCCATCCCCCTTGCTTGCAACTCCTAGTGCCACGGACTATTCGGGCAGGATTGACGTTACTTGCTCGGACTGAAGTCAAAGGCCTTCTGGATGTGTGGGCACCTGTCCAGCACCTTTGATAGGCTTTCAACTCTGGCGTAACTGAATGTTACCGCAGCATCGTGAACGTTCTACTTAAGTCACGCAGATTTGTCGGCGAGCTAGGAGACTATTCTGGGCGTCGTCGCAAGGACTATAATTACTGGGTCGCTGCGAGTCAGAGTGGCGATTTGCCAGTTTGTGTGCACGACGATTGAACGATTCGAGACCAGCGAATTAAGAAGAGGCTGTGGTAGTGCGGACGATGGTGATTTTCCTGGAGTGGTGTTAATAAGTGTGAGAGTGGACGAACAGGTTCGACTGAATGCATATCTGTATTGCGAGACATCACAAATAGAGACTTGTGAGATTGGAGGACTGAGTAAGATATAATTTTAATTATGAAATACTAGAGTAGTTAATTAGACTATTAGTTAGATTATCTGTGTCTATAACATACATATGTTTATTTAAAGATGGTGGATTGTAAGTGTTGTACAATAAATGTAGTGTTTTGTAGAGTGTTTGTAATAAATTGAGAATCTTAATTGTATTAATTATGTTTAATTACCCAAGCCCTCCTTCCCAAGCGAACCTGGCTGTGTCATGGGCAGCAAAGTTGTTGATCGCGTGAGGTTGATGTGAAGTGTGTGTTATGTAAGTGCCAACAATTTTTAAATATTTTGAGGGTTATTCTATGTCTTTGGAATCATTTGACTAAATTTATCAAATGCTTATGTTTTGTGATTATATCATATTATGTTTGATTTTATCTGTTGTATTCTTTGTTATTCCCACATTTTGGAACTTGGTATGACCAAACAATATTTATTTGTTACATTTCCGGTTCTTTTCGACTTTAAATTCTTTGATTGTCGGTCAGAACACGTCTTAATTAAGCTGACCTTATTATTGTAGATCCAGTATGTAACAATATAGCAAAACACGAATTAACAAAGCAAGTACATCGTATTTCTTTATATACCTGACCTACTTTAACTTTCAGAGATAATTTGCACTCACATAGAGGAATGAAGGCTCGTTACTTGTGCTTGTATCTTCTTGACATTAACACCTTTAGTTTAGTGACTGTATGTAAAGGAGGTTGTTTAAACGAAACTTTGATCAACAAGAGCCGAAACTGCAAGACTGTATACAATTGGGACATTGCGAGGTGTACATAGAATAAATTCGAATGTCTATACACATCCGCTAATTACAGGGATACTATTCATAAAACACTGCACAATAACCTACTTAAATGTGTAGTGCACCCAGAGTAAAATGGATTAAACAATTTGTATTGCCTGGCTTCACTATTAGGCCTATGGCCATTAGACTGCTGACTACTGTAATAGTGCTTGATGGCGTAATACTGAATTGTTAGCATTACAAAGCTGGCTGACATGTACACGAATGTTACTACTGTGAAATTTTACTGAATCATCTCGTCTTCCACAAGTATTATACCGTGTAGGGTTCAGATATTTGGTGTACCGATGTCCACAGTTGCATGCTGTATGGATGTTCACAGTTACATGCTGTTAGAAGGACCGTTTATCTGTATTGTTAGGTGATGTCCATCGATATCGGTACGTAATTATGGATAGTAAGCACCCTACACTTAAAACATTTATTAACACGAAAGCGTATTATACCTATTATTCAATTCCTTGTTTTCAGATATCAGCTATCATAGTTTAAAGATACTACATTAGAGCCTACAGGGCAAAATAATATTTAATTAATGATATTTCTAATAACAGTTTATGATTACATTTGAAACATCGTTTTTGTAATATTATAAGTATTCTACACATACATGTGTGTGTTTGGAATAGTTATTTATGTATTGCTGTCGGTGAAAGTGACACACGCTACATACTTACCAATAGTAGTAATTTCGGCAAAAAGACTGCATTCAGTTACGTCGTCAGCAATTAACTGTCTAAGTAGAAAATATCCCTCCGCTAGAGGTCAAACTCCACCCTGTGTTTCCATGGAAACGTATCAACAACACATTTCTGGCTGTGTTGACCGCATAATCACTCACACGCTGACAGCTGTAATTTCCTTTCAAGAACGGCCTAGTTTTGGTATTTTTATGTTGGCCTGGTTTTTACCGATTGTTAGATAAAAGTTCTGTAATTTATTGGTCAGATTATTCCTTACATGTGCTGCTCTAATGCGAACATCCCTTCTTTTGTATTAATATTGTCATTGTTTTCCGTAACTGTGAAGTCATTTTACTGTTTCCTATTGCCATTAAAAAAAACATTACAGAATAGTTTCTTCTAAGACACTATACGCTTGTAGTTGTTAACAAATGTCTGAATAAAAAATATGAGTAAATTTACAACATATCGTAGCTATACAATATTTTACATGATATTTATTTCTTATTTAAGTGATAACAAAGCAAATTAATTGCCGGTTCCTAAGGATTTTATGTGAATGTGTATTGTCAATGTTAGCATTTAGTGACAACAATATTTATCAGAAAATATAGAAAAACACAGTTACAAAATTTAACTCTTTGCTAGTAAACCATGTAAATATGACAACCACAAGTGTTTCCAGTTTAACTCCTCTATCTAAATCTACCTATTATCTTATATTCAAGAAGCTTAGCTACATGCAAACTAAATTGGGACCTGAATTCCAAACCATGCTGACTCCAAAATTCCAGAATTATCGAAAAATAACTTTTCACTGTGTGCATTTATTTCTATATGAAATATGATACTGACCGAAGTAAAATTATTGTATTTTAATTAGTAACATGTTTAGGTTAGATATTTATGCACACGAAACAGAAATTACTTTTTATTACTATTCCATTCATTTTGGAGTTCGCTTGATTTCAAACTCAAGTCTCCAAATTGTCTTCCTGTCATGCACACAAAAAAAGTCAGAGGTTAGAATTCAATGATCTCAGTCGGCACGATAAAATAATACTTACAGCTGAGGGCCGAAGTTATGAACACAGAATAACAGGTTTCGCCAATGACTGTGAGAGAAAGGTAAATCTGTGATATCACAACACGAGTGATGCAATACTTCCAGAAACTAGATGGTACTGAATTTTCGTGTGACGCCAGTTTAATCTCAGTTTATATTGATACAAGTTTGAGACATAAACTTTATATGTGGGCAATTCCCATGAGTTCTTTGGGATAGAGGTCTTATAATTACAAATAAAAGAGTTAAATTAAGTACTGGATTTAATAGCTCACAAAGCTACGAAATACACAAAACAGTAATCAATTAGAACTCTCACAACACAATTAGTTATGCACACAATTACTCCTGTGTCACAGA